>JAGVVM010001397.1:0-54269 GCA_019149425.1 Psidium friedrichsthalianum | reverse complement strand
AGCATTTTTTGTTTTGCTTTGCTTTGACAATTTGACTTCCAATCCTCTGCTGAGTAATATCTTTCTCCTCATCAGTCACGTGTTTTGGCTCATTGTCCAACTGCTCCATGCAAAAATTTTCTTTGTCCGGACAATCATGCACCTAATTAAATATCCAAAGACAATCAAAACAAGAAAAAAAGTCCTTGGCCTTTTTTTTTTGCACACATTTTTACTGCAAACAAGAACTTAATGTCCTTTTTTATCATCTACATTTTACAAATCAATTAAAATAACATTAATAATAATAACAACAATAATGGTATTTGGTATGATAGGAGAAAAAATCGATGACCTAGCAACTAAAACCAGCTATTATCAAAATCATGAACCAGGGCAGCCCATCTGTGATATCTCCCCATGAAATCCTTAAATAGGTGAAAAGTCAACATCAATCTTTACTGCATATCAGTACAAATAGTAACTACAATGTGAAAAGGAAAGGAAACCAACTTGATGCCATCTCACCACAAGTTACCTGGTAAGTGTACACGTCACATGGCAATTGTGCTGGACACGCACCACCTTCAGATGTTTGAATTAGATCGTCATTTCCTAATAATCATATTTCATCCATGTGCAATACATTTTAGCACCAAGGGAGGTGACGTTCGTAGTTAGAAATAACTTATCATCAAATGTGGCTCATAAGAAAGAACAAAACATCCCATATGAATATTACTTACCATGAGAATCTGCAGAATCTATGAAATTTATGCCATGTCCAAAATCTTTTACTGCATGAGAAGCGAAACTGCCCCCATTCGCCTTCCATAGCTCACTTCCGAAAAAGCCATCAGACTCATTATCAGATTCCAAAAAATCAGTCCGCTAATACCTAGATTAAACATGCATGAGACAATGAGAACATGAAGAATGACATCAGAACTGAACAACGAAAATGTAACTATGATACATGTATTTGGCTTTCAGAGCACAGAATCACAAAGAGTTTACAAAATAGGAATTGGCATTAGCCACTAAAATGCCTAGTCTAAGTCTAAACTTAGTGCCACCCAACAGAACAAACCTAAGGCCAACACATCACAAGCATATGCATGCACACTCAATGACAATGGACATGCAATGAAGGATTGTGTGCAAATAATATACAGTTCAGCTACTCTATGGTACAAGAAGAATTAGAGCCAAAGATGCAATTCTTACAGCAAAGCAATTAGAATTCAAACACAACCTTTTGAAAGGATCACAAAGAAAAGTGTGTTCAGCTACTTGTGTAACAAAAATCAAAGAATGATTGACATGTTGAAGCAGAAATTTCTATCTAAAACCCAGAGCGCTAAAGCTGTTAAATGAGAAACTCTTTGATTATAAGCATCATTAGATGTAACTTTCTATACTATCGATTTCTTGGCATTTACTCTGATGATGGCAATTTCTTTGGAGTGTAGTCAAAGGATTCCTTAGTCAGTGTAGCAGATTGCTTTTTTGATAGAATTTAGACCTAAAAGGTTAATTTTACTAGTCAAATGGGCAATCAAACACAATTCATGATCATTCACATGCCAACATTATCTGTGCATAAGATCCCATAATCGTCACTTCAGTTCAGGTCACCTCATGAAAAATATGATATCTTAACTCTCCCAATGTACCCTTTGAGTCCGTGGCTTTCACTAATTGTGATCAATCATCATATTTCAAAAAGACCACACCAAAAGAATGTAAGGTAACACTCCCTCTTCATTCTTTGCTTCAAGTTCTTCATAACACTACAATAATGATCTTGTCAAACGTGATAGCTTTATATGATTAGAATTGTTCTGATCGCTTTTCCCAAGGAGGTACGATTCATATTCGTCCCAAAATTTTTCCATCCACGGTAATAGATTGCTGGGCTAAGGAAATCATTCTAAGCAATGACAGTGCCAAGTGTCCGTAACATGCATGAAATAGGAGGAAGATCTAATACAATTCAACCCTTCCACTTCTGTGACAATTGCTATCTCCACTAATATATATCACAATAATGTATTTCTGTTACTGATGCAAAAATGTCACAGAGACAGTTTCTAACGATATTTTGCCAATTTACATAGAACGAAAATTATGATGAAGAAAATTTTATCCCATGATCATGATGCAAAAGACCTCATCTATCTCAGGTTACTCTTCGAAATTGCAACACTATAGGAGTAAAAGAGACTGTCCCATAGGTCGGCCCAGAGAGTTATTGAGCATCAGTCGAGAGAACCTAACTTTCTCCATTGCAATTCCATGTATTCTAAGACAAATCGACAGAATGTCAATAGAGGTAGCCCAATTTCCATTTTATAACATCAAAAGAAGAAGATTATTAGTACGCCAGTGGAGATTAGCAACAGTGACACGAGTTTTATAAGTGTACTTTGCAGTAAATCCCTTGCAATATTGTGCACATTATTTAACATTTAGCATTGGCATCAGCATCACTAGATGAACGATTTCATGAGACAGAAAATCTGCAACCAGGGACAAAGTAGCTTGGAGAGGATTTGCAGTCGCCATCTCCAATAAACATCCTCAAATCAATTCCAACCATATTTACCAGTACTTCATACAAAAAGATCCTTGTCGTGATATTCCTAAAACTTCAAACAAAGAGAACGAACGAATGTAAGAGAACAAAATCCTGTTAATATGGCTTTTACAAATCTAAATCTTTCTCCAAAGCATTTCTGTCATCATGTTCTGTGGGAGCTCTGTGGCTACTGATCAACACCACATCCACCCATCCGTCACAATGACAGATTTGATGCAACTTGTTTTGTTGGTAAGCAAATGCATTATGAATAAGACTTAGAGTGCATTATTACTTGATACAGAAATTTCAAGACAAGGAGAGGGCCAAAGCCGTTGCATGAGTGCTCTAGATGTCGATGCAGAAATTTCTATCAAAAACCGAAAGTGCTAAAGCTATTGCACGAGATCCAAACTCTTCAATACCAGCACCATCTAATAGAACCTCTAATACTATCTTTTTCCTCCATTCACTCTCATAATAACAATTTCTTTTTTGAAGTTTACTCACATGGATTCGCTGGTCTGTACTGCATATTGGTCACATTGACAGGATTAAGATCTAAAAGTTCTACCTTTACCAGTAAAATGGGCCATCAAACAAAACTTACAATTTGAAAACACCAACAGATTACGTTATATGTCAATGTCAGTTCAATTCCGCTCGCACTTACAGACGAAAACAAAATCCCCTCCAAAGGATCACTGTTCATCTATCCCACAGAGCTGGAATAGCATCAAAACACAGACGTAATCAACTTCAACAATGCAACAACCACGAGTCCCCTACGGAAACACAACCACCGAGCGATTTCAGCAAACTAAGGGACTAACCGGAGCATTTCGGCGGAGCATCCGGAGCCCTAGCTTGGTCGCCCGAGGAATCAGTCTTCGCAGTGCACCTCACGATGGCGACGCCCGACATGGGAGTCTCGGCCACGAAGGAGGGCGTGGAGGCGGAGGCGGAGGCCGGTTTCTGCGGCGTCGGGTCGTCGTCGACGACCAGGACCGTTGGCTCCGAGCGGGCGTCGTGGACGATGCGGCGCTTCCGGGAGTGGACCGGCGTGGGGGTGCACAGCACGATGCGGTCGTCTTCCTCGTCGGAAAGAAGAATCGGGTCGGACATTTTTGGGGGTTTTCGATCGACTGCAGAGCTTGAAATCGAACACTGATCTTTCGAGCGCGAAATCGCTGAGAGAGACGCTGTGGCAAGCTTGCAAATAACCTTTGCTTTTTTGGGGATAAAATATGTAATCTAGTTTCGACTCACTGAACAAATGAAACAATTACTAGTTCGTGAGAAGAGGGAAAAAAAAACAAATTCTACAACTTAAAAATTTAATTACCGCATTAAAATAAATATTAAGTTTGTCATAGCCATAAATATATGAGAAAAATTTCATATAAGGATCCCAAGTTCTCTCATTTTCTCAAATAAAGTCACAAGTGAACATTATTTTAAATAAAGGCCTAAAGTGGTGTAAATGTTTTAAATAAGGCTTGAAGTGGCCATAGACTTTCAAAAAAGGCCCGGCCTAAGGGGTGTTTTCGTCATTTCTCATTTTTATTATTTATTTATTTTTCTCTATTTTATTTTTCTTTTTTTCTTAAAAAAAAGTCGTACACAAGGTCGCCAGCCCACCTCTAATGGGGGGCTAGCGAGGGTGGCAAAGGCTAATAGGATCGTCATCCTAAGTGAGGGCCAGCGATCTCCTCGACCAAATGCGAGGGCTAGTTGGCCCTCGCCAATCAAGGAGAGAGTCGAGCCCTCTTTCGATCTAGGCAGGTGTCACCGCCCTTCGCTGCCCCTGATCGCCAGCCTTCGTCACCCTTGGTCAACCCCCACCAGCGGTGGGCCGACGGCCACAAGCGAGAGGGGTAGCCCTATATTGTGTGTGGCTATTTTTTTATTTTTTATAGAAAAAAGAAAATCTAATAAAAAGCAAAAAAATCAAATAAGAAAAAAGACGAAAATGTTCTTGAAATCAAGCTCTTTTTTGAGATTTTATGGTCAATTCAGGCCATTATTTGAAATAAAATTCACTTTAAACCCTTATTTAAGAAATGATAACACTTCAAGCCCTTATTTGAATATTAAAAGTAATTTGGGCCCTTTTTTTGAATTTTTTTTGAATGTATTGAGACATATTCTTCTGCACGTAATTTTACTAACCAAATTATTAATTTAATAAGTCAGAAGTTACTGCTCCTATCCATTATGAAAACAGTTAATACCATCAAAATTCTCAAAGAGATATACTTGTGACAAATTTACCTTCAACTAATTTTTTACTACAAAAACCTCAAACCAATACGATAAATTTACTTAAAACTAATTTTTTTGACCACCAAAAAAATCTAAACTGATAGACTTATAACAAATTGATCCTCTAGTAGTTTCCATTAAATTGTGCTAATACCACAAAAAAATCTCAAACTAGTATACATATAACAAATAAAGGTAAAAACTCCAAATGGGTACATCCGACAAATGTCACGTGACATCTAACTTAACAATTTGATAGTAAATTTACGGAAACTAACGGAGGGTAACTTTGTTACAGTTATACTTATTTGAAATTTTTTATGATCAAAAAATTAATTTAAGATAAATTTATTATATATATATATATATATATATATATTATAGCTTGGGGTTGTCATGGTGTTAATGCTATTAAAAAAAATCAATCATGGCTAGTTGGGTAAAAAAAACACTCTCACAGTTGTACTTTCATTTGATTCAATTAGAATTAACAAATCTTGAATCTCTCTCTTCATCTATCATTGGGGTTTCTTTTTCATTTGAACCATTCATGAAATTCTTCATGACAACATCAGAAATGAAAAGTACAAGTGTTTTTGCTTCTCTTATGATTTCGTGGCTCCATTGTATCCTGAAATGACTTAATTTTAAAAAGGTAGAGATAACAGTTTCTAAGTTATCAGTTTTTCCTCGATTGTGTTAGAATTAAGCTCACAAACACGATAAAATCGAACAGTAAAGACGTAGATTATTGGAAAAAGAAAATCAAAACACAAGATTTATCATGGTTTACTCTAAAAATATGTTAGATTCATGTGACTCAATTAGTGAAATAGTATTTCTCTCCAAAAAAAAGCGTATTTGTTTTTTACCGCCGCATAAAGAAAATATTTTGCTGCTAATGAACAAGATATTGAGAAATTTTTCCGTATATAAAATCATAATTGTTAATATGGACCCTTTCCACATTATAAGGAGAATCTTTTGTTACAGTAGAAGCAGGTTACATCTAGCTATAATTAGCTCATCTCACTTTTCTGTTACAACTCTTAATTACAGTTAAAAGAGATTATATATTACACTAATTATTCATAAACCCAAGCTCAAATTAACCAATAGAATACGAGTTCAAACCAAAAGTTTCTCTAGCATCCAGGGGCTGCTCCCCTGCAACCTCCATGGGTGCGCCACCCGCTATCGATGGAGAGCGTGAACGACACTTTAATAGATCAATCTCATGTTTATTCGTCGAATTACAAAAAAAAAAAACTATAAATAAATAACCAGTTTTTGCTATGGTGATTTTATGTAAGTTTGTTCGACAATGGCTGATAAAGGGTCTTCGTATTCGAGCTTCAATTTCAACCCCGCGTGATGCATTAAATCGCAAGTGGTTTTCTTTTCCTTTGTTTTAGGATTGGTGATTACATGTATCGAAACCATCGGTTTCACTCAGTCAATTTCATAATCGTTGGTCGAACTCCCCAAAAAAAAAAAACACTCAAGAGTAACCGGGTTTTGCTGTGTCAAAATCATGTAGTTCGTCCAATACGGCTAATCAAAGGGTTCTAAATCCAAGCATTCATTTAAGGATTAAGGCTGCGTATGATAACGTTTTCTGTTTCCGAAACAACTTTTGAAACTACACTTTTTCCTGTTTCTGTTCCCGGCAACAATTTCTGGGAACAGAAACGCATTTAGTAACTGCATAAAGTTTCTATTCTCGGAACAAAAAAGGAATAGAAAAGTGTTTAGTAATTGCAAAAAAATTATGTCCATAATTTTACCCTTCGTAAATGATTCGATTTTCTCAATTATTTTTACTATTTCGAATTGTTTTATTTTTTGATTTTTTTATTGGTTTCTTTAATTATTTTTTATTTTTTCGAAAAATTATTTTTATTTTTAATTATTTTTATTATTTCGAATTTTTTATTATTTTTTATTTTATTTTATTTTTCAAAAAAATTAATTATTTTATTTTAATTACTTTCTTTAATTATTTTTGATTTTGATTATTTTAATTTTAATTTTTTGAAAAAATATTTTTATTTTAAATTATTTTTTATTCTTAATTATTTTTATTTTTAATTAATTTCAAGAAAATGTCCCCAATTTTTTCCTAAAAAATGTTTCAAATGTGTTTCTAAAAGTATTCTGGAAACATAGAAGCAATATTTTTTGTTTCTTATTTCTTCTCTAAAAGTGTTTCTATTTGTTAAAAGTCTTCTCAGAACATTTTGGAACACTTTTTTATCATACCGGTTTCTGTTTTCAAAGTGTTTTCCAAAACACTTTAGGAACGAAAACACTTTTTCTAAAGTATTACCATACGCAGCCTAATTCGCTAGTTTCAATTTAGGGGGGTGAGCATTCTCAGGTTTCTTATAGGTTCCACTTGAAACCTTGAACCTAAAATCTATTTGTCAGAACATGTTCCTAATTTGTGGAATCTGAAACCAATCATGCATACTCTTAAATCCGAAACCTTCCTTGTCACAAGTTCTAGGGCGATTTCAGTATCTACTCGGGTTCCACCTGTATTCTGAATTGAAAGATTACAGTAAATCACCTTTATGATCACACTTGATGCTGAAATCCACACTGACCACAATTCATATTTAGACTTATAAATAATATGAAACATTAACAAAGTGAAAATTTTAGTAATGAATATTGTTGAGAATGGAAATTGTTACTGATGGTTTTCATATTTAAACTTATCATCGAACGCCATGGAATACAGTAGGATCGCGCGAAGACTTATGCTAAGAAAAAGATAAAAACTTATTGTATGTTATAGGTTTCACTTACCTAGATTCCGGAACTCTCCTGAAATCTGAAACCTAAAACCAGATGGATTCCCTATCGGTCCATTTCCAATTTCCAAGTGCTGCTTTGAAATCATGCTGACGCTTAAGTTCAGCTCACTAATTAAGCATGCGTTGCCATCCGGAGTCCGATGAGCATGCTACAAGAGCCAACACCTTCACGTGATATTTGAGACGGTAGTGACTCAAACACATCAAGCCGACGTAAGTACGAAGAATCAGAAGGACAGGAAGAGAAGAAAAACCAGACAAGACAACAAAATTGAGTTGCCCCCATCTTTTGGGGGTTCTCTCTCCTTTCTCCGTTACAAAAAAGTCCACTCGAATCACGTGACGCGAAGTGAACCGGGCATCGCCGTCTCAGCGCAAGCCGCTCCCGCTCCCGGGCACGTGATTGGGTCGTGCTCCGACGGCGACCTCGCAGCTATATCGGGAGTTCAGACAAGCAGAAGAACCTTTCCAAAGTTCAAGTTAGAGGAAAGGAGCCTTTCCAAAGTCATTTTTGGCAAGTGGGTTTGTTGGTTTCGTGTCGGCTATCCCTAGGGCGACCATGGAGCCCATGGCTCCTGAACTGGGCACAATCTCTTTTGGAACCGAGTCATATCAAATCCTTCCTCCATCACCATCACTTGACTCGACCCTCTTTCATCTTTTTGGGCGGGTGAACTGTAACATAATAATAAGGTCCCCGAACTTGTCTGGTTTCGTCCTCAAGGAGGACGAAACCAGACAAGTTCGGGACCTATTATTATGTTACAGTTCACCCGCCCAAAAAAGATGAAAGAGGGTCGAGTCAAGTGATGGTGATGGAGGAAGATTTGATATGACTCGGTTCCAAAAGAGATTGTGCCCAGTTCAGGAGCCATGGGCTCCATGGTCGCCCTAGGATAGCCCGACACGAACCAACAACCCACTTGCCAAAATGACTTTGGAAGGCTCCTTTTCTCTAACTTGAACTTTGGAAAGGTTCTTCTGCTTGTCTGAACTCCCGATATAGCTGCGAGGTCGCCGTCGGAGCACGACCCAATCACGTGCCCGGGAGCGGGAGCGGCTTGCGCTGAGACGGCGATGCCCGGTTCACTTCGCGTCACGTGATTCGAGTGGACTTTTTTGTATCGGAGAAAGGAGAGAGAACCCCCCAAAGATGGGGGCAACTCAATTTTTTGTGTCTTGTCTGGTTTTTTTCTTCTCTTCCTGTCCTTCTGATTCTTCGTACTTACGTCGGCTTGATGTGTTTTTGAGTCACTACCGTCTCAATATCACGTGAAGGTGTTGGCTCTTGTAGCATGCTCATCGGACTCCGGATGGCAACGCATGCTTAATTAGTGAGCTGAACTAAGCGTCAGCATGATTTCAAAGCAGCACTTGGAAATTGGAAATGGACCGATAGGGAATCCATCTGGTTTTAGGTTTCAGATTTCAGGAGAGTTCCGGAATCTAGGTAAGTGAAACCTATAACATACAATAAGTTTTTATCTTTTTCTTAGCATAAGTCTTCGCGCGATCCTACTGTATTCCATGGCGTTCGATGATAAGTTTATAATATGAACCATCAGTAACAATTTCCATTCTCAACAATATTCATTACTAAAATTTTCACTTTGTTTAATGTTTCATATTTATTTATAAGTCTAAATATGAATTGTGGTCAGTGTGGATTTCAGCATCAAGTGTGATCATTAAAGGTGATTTACTGTAATCTTTCAATTCAGAATACAGGTGGAACCCGAGTAGATACTGAAATCGCCCTAGAACTTGTGACAAGGAAGGTTTTCGGATTTAAGAGTATGCATGATTGGTTTTCAGATTCCACAAATTAGGAACATGTTCTGACAAATAGATTTTAGGTTCAGGTTTCAAGTGGAACCTATAAGAAACCTGAGAATGCTCACCCCCTAATTGAACTAGCGAATTAGGCTGCGTATGGTAATACTTTAGAAAAAGTGTTTTCGTTCCTAAAGTGTTTTGGAAACACTTTGAAAACAGAACCGCGTATGATAAAAAAGTGTTTCCAAATGTTCTGAGAAGACTTTTAACAAATAGAAACACTTTTAGAGAAGAAATAAGAAACAAAAAAATACTTGCTTCTATGTTTCCAGAATACTTTTTAGAAACACTTTGAAACATTTTTTTAGAAAAAATTGGGGACATTTTCTTGAAATTAATTAAAATAAAATAATTAAAGAATAAAAATAATTTAAAATAAAAATATATTTTTTCAAAAAATTAAAATTAAAATAATCAAAATCAAAATAATTAAAGAAAGTAATTAAAAATAAAATAATTAATTTTTTTGAAAAATAAAATAAATAAAAAATAATAAAATTCGAAATAATAAAAATAATTAAAAATAAAAATAATTTTTCGAAAAATAAAAATAATTTAAAGAAACAATAAAAAATCAAAAATAAACAATTCGAAATAGTAAAATTAATTGAGAAATCGAATCATTTACGAAGGGTAAAAATATGGACATAATTTTTTTGCAATTACTAAACACTTTTCTATTCCTTTTTTTGTTCCGAGAATAGAACTTTATGCAGTTACTAAATGCGTTTCTGTTCCCAGAAATTGTTGCCGGAACAGAAACAGGAAAAAGTGTATGTTTCAAAGTGTTTCGGAAACAGAACGTTATCATACGCAGCCTTAATCCCTTAAATGAATGCTTGGATTTAGAACCCTTTGATTAGCCGTATTGGACGAACTTACATGATTTTGACACAGCAAAACCCGGTTACTCTTGAGTGTTTTTTTTTTTTGGGGAGTTCGACCAACGATTATGAAATTGACTGAGTGAAAACCGATGGTTTTCGATACATGTAATCACCAATCCTAAAACAAAGGAAAAGAAAACCACTTGCGATTTTAATGCATCACGCGGGGTTGAAATTGAGCTCCGAATACGAAGACCCTTTTTATCAGCCATGTCGAACAAACTTACATAAAATCACCATAGCAAAAACTGGTTATTATTTATAGTTTTTTTTTTTTTTTGTAATTCGACGAATAAACATGAGATTGATCTATTAAAGTTGTCGTTCACGCTCTCCATCGATAGCGGGTGGCGCACCCATGGAGGTTGCAGGGGAGCAGCCCCTGGATGCTAGAGAAACTTTTTGGTTTGAACTCGTATTCTATTGGTAATTTGAGCTTGGGTTTATGAATAATTAGTGTAATATATAATCTCTTTTAACTTGTAATTAAGAGTTGTAACAGAAAAAGTGAGATGAGCTAATTATAGCTAGATGTAACCTGCTTCTACTGTAACAAAAGATTCTCCTTATAATGTGGAAAGGGTCCATATTAACAATTATGATTTTATATACGGAAAATTTCTCAATATCTTGTTCATTAGCACAAAATATTTTCTTTATGCGGCGGTAAAAAACAAATACGCTTTTTTTTGGAGAGAAATACTATTTCACTAATTGAGTCACTGAATCTAACATATTTTTAGAGTAAACCATGATAAATCTTGTGTTTTGATTTTCTTTTTCCAATAATCTACGTCTTTACTGTTCGATTTTATCGTGTTTGTGAGCTTAATTCTAACACAATCGAGGAAAAACTGATAACTTAGAAACTTGTTATCTCTACCTTTTTTAAAATTAAGTCCATTTCAGGATACAATGGAGCCACGAAATCATAAGAGAAGCAAAACACTTGTACTTTTCCATTTCTGATGTTTGTCATGAAGATTTCATGAATGGTTCAAATGAAAAGAAACCCCAATGATGATGAAGAGAGAGATTCAAGATTTTGTTAATTCTAATTGAATCAAATGAAAGTACAACTGTGAGAGTGTTTTTTTTTACCCAACTAGCCATGATTGATTTTTTTAATAGCATTAAACACATGACAACCCCAAGCTATAATATATATATATATATATATATATATAATAATTTATCTTAAATTAATTTTTTGATCATAAAAAATTTCAAATAAGTATAACTGTAACAAAGTTACCCTCCGTTAGTTTTCCGTTAAATTTACTATCAAATTGTTAAGTTAGATGTCACGTGACATTTGTCGGATGTACCCATTTGGAGTTTTTACCTTTTATTTGTTTATATGTATACTAGTTTGAGATTTTTTTTGTGGTATTGCACATTTAATGGAAACTACTAGAGGATCAATTTGTTTATAAGTCTATCAGTTTAGATTTTTTTGGTGGTCAAAAAATTAGTTTTAAGTAAATTATCGTATTGGTTTGAGGTTTTTTGTAGTAAAAAATTAGTTGAAGGTAAATTTGTCACAAGTATATCTCTTTGAGAATTTTGATGGTATTAACTGTTTTCATAATGGATAGGAGCAGTAACTTCTGACTTATTAAATTAATAATTTTGGTTAGTAAATTTACGTGCAGAAAAATAGTCTCAATACATTCAAAAAAAATTCAAAAAAAGGGCCCAATTACTTTTAATATTTCAAATAAGGGCTTGAAGTGTTATCATTTTCTTAAATAAGGGTTAAAGTGAATTTTATTTCAATAATGGCCTGAATTGACCATAAAATCTCAAAAAGAGCTTGATTTCAAGAACATTTTCGTCTTTTTTTCTTATTTGATTTTTTTGCTTTTTATTAGATTTTCTTTTTTCTATAAAAAATAAAAAAATAGCCACACACATCAATATAGGGCTACCCCTCTCGCTTGTGGCCGTCGGCCCACCGCTGGTGGGGGTTGACAAGGGTGACGAAGGCTGGCGATCAGGGGCAGCGAAGGGCGGTGACACCTGCCTAGATCCGAAAGAGGGCTCGACTCTCTCCTTGATTTGGCGAGGGGCCAACTAGCCCCTCGCATTTGGTCGAGGAGATCGCTGGCCCTCACTTAGGATGACGATCCTATTAGCCTTTGCCACCCTCGCTAGCCCCCCATTAGAGGTGGGCTGGCGACCTTGTGTACGACTTTTTTTTTTAAGAAAAAAAGAAAATAAAATAGAAGAAAAATAATAAATAATAAAATGAGAAATGACGAAAAACCCCTTAGGCCAGGCCTTTTTTTGAAAGTCTATGGCCACTTCAAGCCTTTATTTAAAACATTTACACACTTTAGGCCTTTATTTAAAATAATGTTCACTTGTGACTTTTATTTGAGAAAAATGAGAGAACTTGGGATCCTTATATGAAATTTTCTCATATATTTAATGGCTATGACAACTTAATATTTATTTTAATGCGGTAATTAAATTTTTAAGTTGTAGAATTGTTTTTTTTTCCCTCTTTCTCACGAACTAGTAATTGTTTCATTTGTTCAGTGAGTCGAAACTAGATTTACATATTTATCCCCAAAAAAGCAAAGGTTATTTGCAAGCTTGCCACAGCGTCTCTCTCAGCGATTTCGCGCTCGAAAGATCAGTGTTCGATTTCAAGCTCTGCAGTCGATCGAAAACCCCCAAAATGTCCGACCCGATTCTTCTTTCCGACGAGGAAGACGACCGCATCGTGCTGTGCACCCCCACGCCGGTCCACTCCCGGAAGCGCCGCATCGTCCACGACGCCCGCTCGGAGCCAACGGTCCTGGTCGTCGACGACGACCCGACGCCGCAGAAACCGGCCTCCGCCTCCGCCTCCACGCCCTCCTTCGTGGCCGAGACTCCCATGTCGGGCGTCGCCATCGTGAGGTGCACTGCGAAGACTGATTCCTCGGGCGACCAAGCTAGGGCTCCGGATGCTCCGCCGAAATGCTCCGGTTAGTCCCTTAGTTTGCTGAAATCGCTTTCGGTGGTTGTTGTTTCCGTAGGGGACTCGTGGTTGTTGCATTGTTGAAGTTGATTACGTCTTGTGTTTTTTGATGCTATTCCAGCTCTGTGGGATAGATGAACAGTGATCCTTTGGAGGGGATTTTGTTTTCGTCTGTAAGTGCGAGCGGAATTGAACTGACATTGACATATAACGTAATCTGTTGGTGTTTTCAAATTGTAAGTTTTGTTTGATGGCCCATTTTACTGGTAAAGGTAGAACTTTAGATCTTAATCCTGTCAATGTGACCAATATGCAGTACAGACCAGCGAATCCATGTGAGTAACTTCAAAAAGAAATTGTTATTATGAGAGTGAATGGAGGAAAAAGATAGTATTAGAGGTTCTATTAGATGGTGCTGGTATTTGAAGAGTTTGGATCTCGTGCAATAGCTTTAGCACTTTCGGTTTTTGATAGAAATTTCTGCATCGACATCTAGAGCACTCATGCAACGGCTTTAGCCCTCTCCTTGTCTTGAAATTTCTGTATCAAGTAATAATGCACTCTAAGTCTTATTCACAATGCATTTGCATACCAACAAAAACAAGTTGCATCAAATCTGTCATTGTGACAGATGGTGGATGTGGTGTTGATCAGTAGCCACAGAGCTCCCACAGAACATGATGACAGAAATGCTTTTGGAGAAAGATTTAGATTTGTAAAAGCCATATTAACAGGATTTTGTTCTCTTATATTTGTTCGTTCTCTTTGTTTGAAGTTTTAGGAATATCATGACAAGGATCTTTTTGTATGAAGTACTGGTAAATATGGTTGGAATGATTTGAGGATGTTTATTGGAGATGGCGACTGCAAATCCTCTCCAAGCTACTTTGTCCCTGGTTGCAGATTTTCTGTCTCATGAAATCATTCATCTAGTGATGCCGATGCCAATGCTAAATGTTAAATAATGTGCACAATATTGCAAGGGATTTACTGCAAAGTACACTTATAAAACTCGTGTAACTGTTGCTAATCTCCACTGGCGTACTAATAATCTTCTTCTTTTGATATTATAAATGTAAATTGGGCTACCTCTATTGACATTCTGTCGATTTGTCTTAGAATACATGGAATTGCAATGGAGAAAGTTAGGATCTCTCGACTGATGCTCAAGAACTCTCTGGGCTGACCTATGGGACAGTCTCTTTTACTCCTATAGTTGTTGCAATTTCGAAGAGTAACCTGAGATAGATGAGGGCTTTTGCATCATGATCATGGGATTAAAATTTTCTTCATCGTAATTTCGTTCTATGTAAATTGGCAAAATATCGTTAGAAACTGTCTCTGTGACATTTTTGCATCAGTAACAGAAATACATTATTGTGATATATATTAGTGGAGATAGCAATTGTCACAGAAGTGGAAGAGTTGAATTGTATTAGATCTTCCTCCTATTTCATGCATGTTACAGACACTTGGCACTGTCATTGCTTAGAATGATTTCCTTAGCCCAGCAATCTATTACCGTGGATGGAAAATTTTGGGACGAATATGATCGTACCTCCTTGGGAAAAGCGATCAGAACAATTCTAATCATATAAAGCTATCACGTTTGACAAGATCATTATTGTAGTGTTATGAAGAACTTGAATCAAAGAATGAAGAGGGAGTGTTACCTTACATTCCTTTTGGTGTGGTCTTTTTGATATATGATGATTGATCACAATTAGTGAAAGCCACGGACTCAAAGGGTACATTGGGAGAGTTTAAGATATCATTATTTTTCATGAGGTGACCTGAACTGAAGTGACGATTATGGGATCTTATGCACAGATAATGTTGGCATGTGAATGATCATGAATTTGTGTTTGATTGCCCATTTGACTAGTAAAATTAACCTTTTAGGTCTAAATTCTATCAAAAAAGCAATCTGCTACACTGACTAAGGAATCTCTTTGACTACACCTCCAAAGAAATTGCCATCATCAGAGTAAATGCCAAGAAATGATAGTATAGAAAGTTACATCTAATGATGCTTATAATCAAAGAGTTTCTCATTTAACAGCTTTAGCGCTCTGGGTCCTAGATAGAAATTTCTGCTTCAACATGTCAATCATTCTTTGATTTTTGTTACACAAGTAGCTGAACACATCTTTCTTTGTGATCCTTTCAAAAGGTTGTGTTTGAATTCTAATTGCTTTGCTGTAAGAATTGCATCTTTGGCTCTAATTCTTCTTGTACCATAGAGTAGCTGAACTGTACATTATTTGCACACAATCCTTCATTGCATGTCCACTGTCATTGAGTGTGCATGCATATGCTTGTGATGTGTTGGCCTTAGGTTTGTTCTGTTGGGTGGCACTAAGTTTAGACTTAGACTAGGCATTTTAGTGGCTACTGCTAATTCCTATTTTGTAAACTCTTTGTGATTCTGTGCTCTGAAAGCCAAATACATGTATCATAGTTACATTTTCGTTGTTCAGTTCTGATGTCATTCTTCATGTTCTCATTGTCTCATGCATATTAATCTAGGTATTAGCGGACTGATTTTTTGGAATCTGATAATGAGTCCGATGGCTTTTTCGGAAGTGAGCTATGGAAGGCGAATGGGGGCAGTTTCGCTTCTCATGCAGTAAAAGATTTTGGACATGGCATAAATTTCATAGATTCTGCAGATTCTCATGGTAAGTAATATTCATATGGGATGTTCTTGTTCTTTCTTATGAGCCACATTTGATGTTAAGTTATTACTAACTAGGAACGTCACCTCCCCCTGGTGCTAAAATGTATTGCACATGGATGAAATATGATTATTAGGAAATGACGATCTAATTCAAACATCTGAAGGTGGTGCGTGTCCAGCAAAATTGCCATGTGACATGTACACTTACCAGGTAACTTGTGGTGAGATGGCATCAAGTTGGTTTTCCTTTCCTTTTCATATTGTAGTTACTATTTGTACTGATATGCACTAAAGATTGATGTTGACTTTTCACCTATTTAAGGATTTCATGGGGAGATATCACAGATGGGCTGCCCTGGTTCATGATTTTGATTAATAGCTGGTTTTAGTTGCTAGGTCATCGATTGTTTCTCCTATCATACCAAATACCATTATTGTTGTTATTATTATTAATGTTATTTTAATTGATTTGTAAAATGTAGATGATAAAAAAGGACATTAAGTTCTTGTTTGCAGTAAAAATGTGTGCAAAAAAAAAGGCCAAGGACTTTATTTTCTTGTTTTGATTGTCTTTGGATATTTAATTAGGTGCATGATTGTCCGGACAAAGAAAATTTTTGCATGGAGCAGTTGGACAATGAGCCAAAACACCTGACTGAAGTAAAGCATATGCTGAGGGGAAAGATAGTACTCAGCAGATGGATTGGAAGTCAAATTGTCAAAGCAAAGCAAAACAAAATGCTCAAAAGAAGGACGGTGCAAATAAAGCAAAAAACAAGAAGACTGATGAGGAGAAGATTAGGATGAAAGAAGAGAAGAAACGGAAACAAGAGGTCAGCAAATGGTTGATAATTGCTAATTTTCTGTGTTTAAGGCTGATAATTGACCTCAATCAATTCTGCAGGAAGCAAAATTGCAACAAGCCATCATGAAGGCTGAAGCTGCAGAGTTGAAGAAGTTGCACAAGAGAAGCAGAAATGGGAGAAAGGGAAGTTCGCATTAAAGTCCATTGTAGCGGAAATTGATGCAAGAGTGGTTGAAATGGGTTCAATTGGAGGTAAGGTGATAAAAAAACTTCCTTATCATCATGATATTTTCTTTAATCATGTATAAAAGCCATAACCTCACTATCTTAATTAAACAAATTTGGTTGCAGGTCATCTTCTTTCTGGGTTTACTGATAAAGGACTTACGTTCCGCATAAAGACGAATCCGATTGAAAGATCAATCTTGTGGACCATGAAAGTTCCAGAACATTTATCACAGGTGAATAGTGATTGAAGCATATAAATATTCTGTGCTTTTCTATTTTTGAATTTTTGCATGCCTTATTTTTTGATCCCTGATAGCTTCTTCTTCATTAGTAAACATGAGTTTGCATTAACTTCAAATTACTAAATGGCTTTAAAGCCTTATCCTTTAAATGTGGTAATACCATCAGCATAATATGGATACATTATAATACAGACCTCATTTGGTGTGCTATAATTGAATTAGCTCAAATGTAATGGGATTATGGAATTATGGATTCAGTATAATTTAATAAATATTTCAACCAATGTGAATGAGGTACACAATTTTGGAATCTGATCTATTGCAAAGTTCCATTCTTACACGCGTGTCAGTGTTGCTAATTTCCACTGGCAAACTAATGAATCTTCTTCTTTTAATATAGAAAATCCAAGGTTTGTTAACTCTAATGACATTGTGTTGATTTGTTTTTGAATATGGGGAGATTCAGTGGAGGAAATTAGGATGCACAATCACCTCCTCTCTTGGGATACCTTTGGGATAGTGTTCTTAAGTGCTACAATTTTTGGAATTATGAAGAATAAGCTAGATAGAAGAGGGTCTTTTGCATTCTGCTCATGGAAAATTTCATCATTGTAATCTCTTTTGCATGATAAATTGACACAATGTCATTAGAAACTGTCTTTGTGACATTTTGCATGTCTGGCAAGTATGTATATACATATATATAATATATATATACAATAGAGATAGCAATTGTCATGCAAGTAGAAGAACGCCATGGGTGGAAAAATTCTAATCGTATGCACTGTTACTTTTTGACAAGATAGGTGTTCTAGTTAGTGTTTCGAAGAACGCCAAGATAAAATGGAGAATGAGTTTGCCCTACATTCTTTTGTCTAACGATCTCATTTATTAAAGGTCAATGACCATGATGCTCCATCGTTCAGAGATTTTAAGTTATCATTATATTCATAGGGCACTGATTTTGTTGGTATATAATGATGTTGATTTGGAACTAGCTATCATCTGTTACTCCTTTTTTCCTGTAATCTTGGCTGATGATTTGTCCTGGTTTCCATCGCCTATCGATGTTGATCTTTAGTTGTTAATGTGTTTCAATCTAGTTTTCTCCCTCTACACTTACTTTGAAACCAATGACCTAGGAGAGGGAGCAAATTTGAGAGCAATGGTTATAAGAAACTAAATTGTAAATTACCTGTGCAATATATGTATTTGATGTCTTTGGTGCATTGCCAGCCTCTCCGTCATTGAGGTGATCATTATGATTATTTTTTGCAATGGTTTTATCTTGTTATTAGGTGCTTTTCCTAACAAGAGGAGCCTATCTGTTTATGCCCTTCTTCATGTTAAATGTCATGTAAACGATTTACAGAACTGCAATGTCCATTTTGAATCAAGAAAGCTGTCCTTATTAGTTATTTTCCCTGAATTTTCTCTGAAGAAAGTTTACATGGAAATATGATGGAAATCATTTTATAATATTTGTTGTCAGAAATTATGAAATAGATTTTTGACAATAATATTAAAGCACAGTCCTGAGAACCTTGTGCTGGCTCCGAAGTCCCAGTTCAGGACTGCCGGCACCTGAGGACTGGCGATGGGGTCTTGGGGTGAGCCCCAGGTTTGGGTTTTAGGGGTGAAACTGGGTCTGGTAGTCAAGATCTCAAGTAGTGGCCATGGGATCCAAGTCCAGGTCACAAGGGACACGTGCGTAGGTGCTAGAGTATTGGGTCCAGGTCGGTGGGATTAGCCAGGTCTAGTGCTGCTGGCTTGGGTGTATACTGTCAAGGATCCGTCAGGCACTTAGGTGACTGCTTAATGAGAAATGAACCATTACATCATGAGATTTTAAAGCAAAAGTTATATTTCTAAATGAACTTCTAAGAGCTTGCCAAACACGTCATCCTCACTAGCACATCAATTTCCCAATCCTAATTCAGACTGGTGTCTACATATTGATCAAATTGGAGGAGCATTGAACAAAGTGAGTTCATCGAAGCTTAGAGCTTCAGGATGTAAATGAAAAGACGTAGATTCATAGCCACGGAAGCTATTGAGGTTGCACTCCGTGGTGCTCAGTTGACAGCAAGCGAGGAGCAATGTCGGCAAATGAGGTTCAACTTAGCGGGGACACAATTGAGGTTCAAATAAGCAGAGGCGATTTGATGGAGATGACGGAGCGAGTGATGGAGAGCCCTAAAATGTCAACAAAGGAGAAATTGATCTTGTTGAGAGAGAAATCAGAGAAATTGCGGTTGATGAGTGGTAGTTTGGAATGTATCTTCTGAGAGTGAAGAGTTAAGATTGTTTTTTCAGTTGAAGAGAGGAATATAGCTGTGAAGTGAGAGAATTGTGAACAAACGTTTCGGTCCCTGGCAGCAAGGACCTGGTTCAGAGCTCTGACATTCTGGGTGTAGACTACAGGAACCTAAGACCGGGCCACAGGGGACCGGGGTCCATGCACTGGGATCTCAAGTCTGGGCTTTGTAATCTCTGGTCGAGTGGTCGAGGTCTTGGTGGCAAGTGCGCGGGTCCCAGTGGCTGGTGCCTTCCTGAGTCCAGGGTTCTAGGTTCGGGTGCTGGTTCTCGAGTCCTAGTCACGGTGATCCAAGTCTGGGCTGCAGGGGTGTGTTTGGGCATTGGATCCTTGTGTTTGGGTGCCAAGGTACCTAGTTCAGGCCTTGACGACCCGGTTGAGTCCAGAACTTCATCGAGGCCTGAACTGGGCCTTGGCTGCTGGCTGCTAGGGACTTGTGTCAAGGTGAGGTCTTGAGTTCGGGAGCTGGTGTGCCGGCATTCGGTCGAGGGGACACGGGGCTGTGAGCACCCTGACCCAAGATGGTCTTATGATGCCGGAGGTTGAGTTGTATTTCTGATTTTTCAAATGGCAAGTCATTTTGTGAAATGAAGTATAGATTTTCCGTTGGTTATGAATTTCTTTGACTCATTTTCCTGACTGATTCAAACGCGGAAAAATAAGGAAAATGTTTCCCGATAGTCTATTTTCCACGATACAAATGGTGTTGTAACGTGTTAAGTATGGAAGGGGTTAATTTGTTCAGTACAAGTAATTAAGACGAATATCTGAAAAAAAGGTATTTAATGGAATTTGGAATATTATTTACTATATTATTAATGTTTTCGGTACACAATTATCAACTATTATCAAACGATTTTTATTTCTAAACCCAGCACTTAAGGTGGTCCACACTTAAAACTCAGTCGCCGATTTTTTAGTTTCGTCAAACAAATGTGTTTTTAGCACTTCTATTTTATCCAATGTTCCCATTTCAGTTATCTATTTAGTGTCTGATGTATACATAAAAGTTACTGGACAAGAAACTTTGGTGTTGTCAATGTTTTGAAATTACTAAAAACTCTAACTTATGTATCCCATAAGAGCAATTAGTAATGCATCCCAACTTGTTAAGATACATGGCTTAAACTTAAGGCTTAAAAATGTAAGATTTTGTAAGACCACTGCCAACTGTTTCAAAAGCTTAAGCTATTGGATGAAGGCGTGATTTAATATTTAATTACTCTAATACTCCCCCTCACGCTTAGCCTGGTCTTATTGCCTAGTACTAAGCGTGGAAATTATCATTAGGGAGGCAAATAGGGGCCTGGAAAGATTTGAACTTAGGACCTCCTGCTCTGATACCATGTAAGATTTTGTAAGACTACTGCCAACTGTTTCAAAAGCTTAAGCTGTTGGATGAAGGCGTGATTTAATATTTAATTACTCTAATAAAAACTATGCCATCATCTTTATTTATTTATTTTTTACCCACAGTATAAATGTTTCTCAATTCCAAAACTTTATTCTAGGAGTCCACTATGCTAAAACTATTTTACACGATCTTACCAATCAACAGGAGAAAAAGGAAAAACAAAAAGCAGAGTTTTATGATTTGGGACAAATTCCTAAATAATATAAGCCCTTATACAACAATTATTCAATCTGTTCTGGTACATACTGTGTGCTGGTACCGGTATAATTTGCCGTCCATAATGAATGAAAGTCTAGGTAATATTGGTCTCACTAACTCATCAATTCTTATATATTCATTCATTTCTTTAATGCTTTTAATACTCGTGCTTTTGTTACGTTGCTGGAAAGAATTTTAGCTACGTAGATTCATGTGGCGTTGGAATGTTTTGTTTCTGCAGTAAATAGATTATAGAGAATTATTATCCACACCATCATCATTTCCTAATCTTCTAATGTTCAAGCTGTATTGCGAAGATGAAATTAGCTGTTGTACCGATGGTTCTTCCTAGTTAATCAAAATATCAGGGGATCAACCTGCAATCTTGGGGTTTATTTGCAATATTCTCAATTGTTTTTCTTCTGTTCCATGCCATCTTTTGCCTTGTTTGTCAGTAGTCTTGCATGTGTTTTTTTTACGTACTTCTTTTGCTTCTTTAGATGCCATACTAATGTATTGATCTTTCTAAATCATGCAGCTTTGTACTAAAGAAACAGTTATTTCATACATAACACTTGTATATGAGGCAGAAGAATTCTGCAATCTCGTTTCCAGTGGGTCTCTTGTTGATCATTTAAATGGAATCCGTTGTCTTTATCCATCTCATACAGTTTGCTACCTTACAAATAGGTTGATGGCATACATTAACAAAAGGTAAGATGTCTCCATTCAATCATGCTAAACTTTGTTATTTCATATCTTTCCCTTTTTATCACTTAGTTCTGCAAATTCTCCTGTATTGTCATAAAAATTAAGATCGAACATCGATCCATATTTTAGGTTTATAATTGTACAAAGAGCTAATATCACGTCCACTTCTGGTTAATAAAGGAAAAAGACTCAATCCACCCTCACCAACTAAGACAAAGTGCTTATCAAAGCTAGGCTTATGTCCTGTATTCCTGGATTCATTGTTGTTTTGGTCGATCTTGCAATTTTGAAAATGTACAAAAACATTCTAGGAAAGTGCCAACTCACTCCGGGCTAATTCATGCCGCTAAACTTAATGTCATGTTGTCTAGGCATGTTTTGCATGACGAAATTCTTGAAAAAAAAAAAAGGACGTCATGCAGAATGGGTATACCCAATTTTGAAATGCTTTTTGCATGTGGGGGCATACTAAGGCAAATGCTGCAAATGGTTATATTCGATGAAGTTGGTGTGGCCCCCATTATAGATTAGATGAATGAACGTAGGTTTGGAAATTGAGATGACTGAACTGATTGAAGATGCTCGTGGTGAAGTGACTTCACCATGGTCAACAGGTATAAGGAATAACTTAAAAGAAAATTATGCTTAAAAGAAATACAATGATGTAAAAGAATCGCGTGGGCTACCTTTTTTATAGGTTGGTTCAAGTAGGCTACCTTCTCTAAAAGTTTAGCCTACCCTTTCTTATGTTGCAACAGACTATAACTATGTATACATCTTAGGGAGGAAAACAGAGGTCGTTTCTCTCTGAAGGCAGATAGGCTTTGTAGCTTTAAACTTGGAAACTTCCCACCCAAGAACATTTTTTCCTTATAAGACATAGCATTATGCTCATTGGTTATTGCGCTTAATTTAGCACATTCTAAACTCTGAGATTTTGTAGGGCCATTCTCAACTGTTCTAAAAGCTTACGCTGTTAGATGAAGACGTTGTTTAATAATTAATTAAACTAACACTCCCCCTTATGTTTAGTCTGGTCTTCTTGTCTAGTACTAAGCGTGGACATATTTAATTGGGGAGGCAAATGGGACCTGGAAAGGTTTGAAGTTAGGACCTCCTGCTTCGATACCATGTGAGAATTTGATGGAGAGAAATTCTTATTCTCATTCATGTTTTCTGCTGCTTTACAGTGTTACGTTTATAGGCTAATACACAGAGAAATCCTAGCAAACAAAAAAAGGAAACAAAGCCTAAATAGGAGAGCAATTACAATCCCACGATTTATGGGATTTGGCCAGAATCTATTCCTAACAATCAGTCAATTGTCCTAATATTTACGGCCAGAAAATCGGGCTATTTACAGCTCAACATAAACAATTGTACTGTTTAAACATTCTTAGAAAGTGCGAATTCTGTGTGATCGTGTTCTCAAATGTAATTCAGTAGAAGGAAAGGTTCTTCTCTATCTGGCGCTAGTATTACTGGCACCAAAAGGAAATCCTACTTGAATCACTTTTTTCTTTGGTCATATTCGAATCACAATACCTAGCTAGCATTATTAGGCCCCACAAAATGGAAGTTTTTCCGACTTTCCCATAAAGAAGATGTAAGTTGATTCGGCAACTACACGGTTGGGATCCACTATATCTATTAGAGGTACCCCCACATGCTTGTAAGTCTGAGGCAGTCTGGATTTTGGAAACTTTGGATGTTGTGTAAGATAGGTTTCAGAGGGATGAATATGTCTATGGTATACTAGCGGATGATGATTAGTGGCAAATCTCAACTGAGAGCCTGTGTAAGTTCCACTATATCAGTTGATACCGTGTCTGTGTAAGAACTGTAACAATTTGAGTCTAGTTAACCAGAAAGAGAAATCTATTACTGCATCTATTTGATGAATGTTTGTACAAAACTGTACATAGAAGATTTCTTGCAGTTTATTTGATTTAAAAAATCTGTAGTTGTCACTATTCTTTACACCTATTTTTCTTTTTCTATTTGTCCTAACCGCGTTCGACTAAAAGGGCTCCTTTGCTGTCATTAACATCGGTAACTAGTTTCTTGTGATGATTATTGCTCGTTTGAACAAGGCTGTCTAAATCTTGCTGGATTTAAACTTTATCAGTGCTTATCTATTATGCATATTGATGCATAGGTTTTTGCATCATATCTTTAGGGAGCAGCAGCAGTACAAGAATCCAGCCAGTAACAGTTGGCAACGACCACCAGTTGAGGAGGTGATTACTTTTCTTTTTCTAACATCTTGCAACTTCTAATGTTGTGTTTACTTGTCTCTGCTTGATAAGTCCTTGCGCAGTGCTGTTATTATCTTTTGGTTATTAAGAAGACAACTCCAAATTTGACTTGCAGGCATTAGCCAGATTGACAACGCATTTTGCTAGGGTGCACTCCAGGCAATGCATAGATGAACCTGAAGTAGCTGAGCACATTGTTGGTCTAACATGCAGTCTAGCCTCCTGCCAATACAGGTAAGGATTAGGAAGCTACCCTATTGAAGAGTCGGATAGGCAGCCCTCCTTTTGTCTTGCAGAAGGCATAAACTTATCATTCTTGATTCTAGGAACTTTAAATGAATTCAACTTAGAACCCAAGTATCTCTTTCTGTTCTTGATCTAGGAAGCTACACTCAGGCAGCCTTTGGGAGCCCATATGGGATAGAAATATGATATCTGATGTTTTGGGGGTGCACTTGGATTGGAGAAACCTAGATAAGTTCATATATAACCCCTAGGTATAGTTTTTGGGCGGGACAAATTTTATCCCACTTGGTTTGGACAACATGAAATATAAAGCCAAAACCTAAAGAAAAGAATCAAAGTTTCCTTCCGAGCAAAGATGGTAAAACAGTGTTGTCACAACCGATAGGGATCATCCGCGGTGGTTGCCTCAGATTCGCCTACTCACACAGCCCTCACTGTGGGCACTCTCTCTCCCCTTGGCTATCCTAGATCTATTTAACACTTAATATATTTATTGTTTGTTCCTTTGTTCTTTT
This sequence comes from Psidium friedrichsthalianum, assembly GCA_019149425.1. Classification (NCBI taxonomy): domain Eukaryota; kingdom Viridiplantae; phylum Streptophyta; class Magnoliopsida; order Myrtales; family Myrtaceae; genus Psidium; species Psidium friedrichsthalianum. The sequence continues at coordinate 29,314 of JAGVVM010001397.1, read as the reverse complement.
CTGATTTTTTTTAGGGGTGGGGATGGGGGAGCACTAGAATTGAACTTCTTATTTGTTTAATGGACAAATTTCCTGTCATTTGTTCAATTTGTATTGTTGTTTAGTGTCTTTGCCAAATTTGCCGATTTATTAATCGTAAGACTTGATAAGATATTCGAGGCCATGGCAGCAACATGACAAAAATTTTGTCCAGAGTTTCCAACCAGAAGTTACATATTTATGCAAAAAATGTACCTTATAGGTTGGGATTTATCAGGCAGAATCTTGTTTCTTGCTGGGGGTGGGCATATGAATTAAACTTTTGATTAACTTGCTCTTTCAACTTCCCATAATTTTTCTTTCCTTTTAAATGATTCCTCATTCATGCACTCTACACAACAATGAGTTAGTTACATAGATGTGTCTGGAGACTTTAACTTTTTACTATTTGCTTTCCATTTTTTCTTTTTTTTTTTTCGCTTAAATCAAAGAGGGATGGGAACAAAGTAGAGTTGCAGTTGCTGCTAATTATTTATAAGGTCGTTTTAGAACAATTGAAGTATTGCTCTACACTATCAATATGCCTCTTGTTTTTTAATTTATGTCGGCAAATTAATTTAGCTATTTAGCCTGTTAATATCCTGACATTTTGCTGCATCTTGCAATGCAGAAAGAAGTTAACAAGGCTTTCTGTTAATGCTAATGGATCCATCATTCCTAAGGGTTCTCTTGACAGGAGCTTAATTAAAAATAACTGCTGGTAATTACCCTTTCTATCGTCAGCAGATAGTTGCAACAAAGATGCGCACTATGCATAGCATATCGATGTGAAAGGATTGTAAGAGATGCCTTTTTCCCTTAGGCTAGGCTTATATTGCGTTTTATATTGTTTCCATGAACAAATAGAGGATGGTAACTCTCAGATTCATCTAAAATGGGGTTTTAATTTGTATTTTTCTTGATCCATATGGTTAGTGGGAGAATTTCATGAATGTTAGGTTTATCTACTTAAGGGGGAGTTCCAGGTCCTAGAAAAACTTTTAGGTACATCTACAATCACTATTCATTCAACCAGGTTGAATTACTCAGAAACTGCACCTAGTAGTAAAACTACCACTACTATATGACTGGTAGGGATGGATACAATGCGGTTCGTTAATGAATGATGGACTTGAATGATGTGTCAAAATATTAAATGCAAATTTGACAGCCAATAGTACAAATTGTGATGCCATTGAGTCCAGTAGCAAGTAAAGGCTTCAGTTGACCCTAGTCAAGAATGAGCAGATCCTAACAGAAACACATTCTCTTTCCTTTGAAGCTGTTGTGCAGCAAGTCGAAACCATAAACCCATTACTGAGAATTATGATTTTGGTTGCTGGCATTCATGTGGCCTACACTAGAGAGGAATTTGAAATGATTTAAGGGAAGAGGTTCAGAGGTTGTCTGGGGGGACTTTTATGGTTGTTTTTTTTTCCCTTCTAATTAAAACTTTCAGAATATACAAATGTTTACAGTTTGATCAACATTTTAACACTTGAATAATGTTCTAATTTCTTGCAGGAAAGCAAGAAAACGCCTTTTGCTTTTTAGAAGTCAAAACTACAATACTAGACTTAGATGTTTGATTCAACTTGGTGATTACAACCAGAAAATGGAAAGCGCATTAGAAAATGAGCTGCACTTTGCTCTTATCCTATATCTTCAATAACCCGACATCATCCTTTATTAACAGCATTTGATAGGGAGATAATCCCTTTTTCTTGGATTAAATACAATTTTATGATTAGAGATTTTTCTCTTAGATCAAATACGATTTTGTGATTACAGATTTACAATGAGAAACTCAATACCTTGTTCAGGAGCTTTAGCAACTCTTGTTAGGTTAGGAACCCCAGCAACCAAAATTCACCGTTCTTTGTCCATGTTTTATTCATTGTGCTTATGCCCTCCACATTCACTGTGCTCCTTTTAGTGCCTGAAACTATGTAGTTCCCTTTTTCTTTTTTTCTTTTTTCTGTTCCTTGATAAGGATTTAGCCACTCAGAGGAAAGAGTAGTGCATTTTGCTCTGTCCCAGGACAGTCCACACATGATTAATATCATCTAGTTGAGGCCTTAAACACAACTCCACACCAAACCACCCCCCCCCCCCTTCTCCTGGCTCTCTCTTTCCCTTCCTCCCTCTCTTCTCTTCCCAACCCAAACCCCAAAAGAGTATAAAAAGAGGAGAGTAATGTAATGTTAGACTTGCTATTGACTTGACATTGAGGAAGACTCCTCTTTGCACAGGAAAGTCTTAGATCCATTACCCTCTTACCCTTTTTTCTGTGTAAAATGAGGAAAAAAGAAGAAGAAGAGAGAAGCCTCCTTTGTATGCTCTATCTTTATCGGAAATGTGGCGGATCGCATGACACCTTATTTGGGGCAGTTCTCATGTCATTTTTTCTGGGGTTTCACCACCAGGTTGAAAGCGTTGATGGCTGTTCCAAAGGTACAGCCACGATTTGCTGTGGCCATATGGAAGAAATACCCGACCATGAGATCTCTTTTGAATGTCTACATGGACCCAGGCAAAACTGTAAGCATCTCCTCAAGCAATTTTTAGCTGTCGTTGATTCTGACAGTGAACCATCACATTTGATGACTATGACTATGGCAATGTGCTAGCCTAGCATTTTACTGCTTGTGTTTTATAGCTTTGAAGCTCTCATTTGGTTGAAAAATTGCATAATATATCATTGGTTTTGCATTTGAGGTGCTGAAATCAGACATGCAAAATGCTTTTTCTAGACGAGTATCCAAAACTGTGATGTTAGCAATTTCCACTAAAAATAGGAATTATTGGAAATTGGTGTAGGTTTGTAGAGCTGGTTTCATTGAAAGTATTTGTGATGGAAGAAAGAGATGGTAAAGGGAAAAAGGCCGAACTTCTTTAAGCATGACCAATAGAGCTCCCTCCATCAGTCTTAGCAAGAGATCGCATCGCAGGGTTCAAAAGCAAACAATTGTTGAAATTTGATAGCATTGACTTAGACATGCAATGGCACATCTTTGTCAAAACTTGGTAATTTGTGTCCATCTTTCGATTGCTATAAGCCTGTTGATTTTGGGGGTTCCATCAACCTCATACAGCAGGAAGTGAAACCGGGTGCTGATTTTCTTGCTTGTTTTCAATTGTCCTCCTATTAGTAGCAGATCATATCCAACCATCTCTGTGACTTGTTTTATTTCCTGTCGGTTGCTTCACTGGTCAAATTTTCCAGTATTGCCGATTCTTCTGTTGCACGACCTAGAATTAGCAGTTTCGATTGTATTGGACACTTGCAGAGATTGCTAGCTTTTGCAGGTCTGACTCATAACTATCAAATTTATACCAATTCGTTTTATTAGAAAGATGTTTTTTTTTTTTTTGCTTAGTTCCAGGAGTTTGTGTTGTTTTACATGTACCTTAGTGAACAATATCTCAGGAGTTAAGTAATGAACAAGAGGATTCTTGAAGATGGCCCTGTTCATGTGAACTGAATTGCCAGAAAGAAACAAGTACCTCCTTTGAAGGATTTAAAGGAATGCTTAGATTGGGAGCTCAACATTAACTTCTTCCCATGTTTTCCGGAACGTTGCATCCTGCATATTATACATCAACATCAACATCACCTTTATCCCAAACCAGTTGGGGTCGGTGGTCGATGAACCCGAAGCGAAAAGCTTAAAATATATTAAAATAAAAGCAAAAATATGGGTAACCCATAAATAAAATAAATAAATAATATAAATAAATAGAAAGGACTACACAAGGCACTTTGGAACATACAAAATCCCCTCTCTACAATGCGAATAGCTTTCCTCCACTCAGTCCTAAGACAGACTGCACGCTAATCTATTTCCCACTCCATTAAATCTTATTTTACTACCTTCCTCCAAGTAAGTTTCAGCCGACCTCGTCCTTTTTCATATCGTTTTGTCGGTAACACACTTCTGTTCTTATCGGAGCATCTATGGGTCTACGGAGAATATGTTCAAACCATCTCAATCTATGTTCTCTCATCTTCTCTGCCACCGGTGCTATTCCAACTTTTCATCAAATATCGTTACTTCTTATCTTATCCTTCCTTGTATGACCACATATCCACCTTAATATCCTCATTTCCGCTACCCCAATTTTATACTCATGTTGCTTCTGTACTGGCCAACATTCAGCTCTGTATAGCATTGCAGGTCTTATTGTTGTTCTATAAAATTTTCCCTTTAACTTAAGAGGGATTTTGCGATCACACAAAAATCCTAATGCACTGGGCCATTTCATCCAACTTGCTTTGATTCTATGGCTAACATCCTCATCAATCTCTCCCCTTTTTTGCAAAATTGATCCCAAATATCTGAAAGCATCTTTTTTAGGTACCTTCTGTCGAAGCATATCCACGGATTTTTTATCATTTCTTCTTGTCGTGGCAAACTCACACTTCATGTATTCCGTCTTACTTCTACTTAACGTAAATCTTTTGGACTCTAAAGTGTTTCTCTATAATTCTAATTTAGCACTAACCCCAGCTCTGGTCTCATCAATAAGCACAATATCATCCGCGAACAGCATACACCATGGCACCTCATCTTGGATATTTTTTGTTAGCTCATCCATAATTAATGCAAAAAAATAAGGACTCAAAGCCAAACTTTGATGTAAACCAACTGTGATTGGAAAATAACTTGATGTGCGATTACAGGCCTTCACACATGTAGTAACACTATCATACATATCCTTGATTGCCTCTACATACTTTAAGGGTGCTTTTTTCTTCTCAGAATCCACCACAAAACTTTTCTTGAAACCCTATCATATGCCTTATCGAGGTCAATAAACACCATATGTAATCCTTCTTCCTTTTCTCGATATCTCTCCATCAACTGTCGTATTAAGAAGGTAGTCTTCATGGTAGATCTTCCTGGCATAAATCCAAATTGATTTACAAAGACCTTGGTTTCTACTCTCAAATGATACTCAATAACTCTTTCCCACAATTTCATTGTATGGCTCATAAGCTTAATGCGCTCTTAGTTGCAACAGTTTGAATCTCTCCCTTTATTTTCTTTAGATAGGCACAATCATATCTTCCCTCCTTCATTAGGCATCTTGTTAGCTTGGAGAATCTTGTTAAACAATTTAGTCAACCAACTTATTGCCACATCCCTAAGCATCGCCTACTTCAATAGGGACAACCATCTGGTCTCAAGGCTTACTAGTTTTTATCTTCTTTAAAGCATCCTTAATTTTCTTTTGCTCTAAAATTCTACGTGCAAAACCTTCTTTAACTCATCAGAAGCGTCCACCAAATTCACCTCACTTCTATACACCCTCCCCCATTCTAAAGCTTGTTAAATAGCTCACCCACCTTTCCTTTACTTCTTCATCTCTTACTAACAGTTTTTGATATTTCATCCTTGATACATCTAATCTGGGTCAAGTCTTTACTTTTCTTGTCTCTTATCTTTGCAAGCCTATAGATATCTTTTTTTCCCTCTTTGCTCTCAAGTTTTTGTACATATCAGAGAAGCCTTGCCTCTAGCCTCTCCGCAGTTTTCCTTGGCATTTTTTACGCCAATCTAAAGTTTTGCAAATTCTCTTCATTAAGACATTTATGCAGAGACAAAAACACCATTCTGCTTAATTGCCTCAGCAAACCTCTTCATTCCATCACCAAGTTTCCTTTGTCTAATGTCCTTGCCCTTTACTTTCACCTAACACCTCTCTTGCCACTCTCTGTATGCATTTAGACATCTTGCTCTACATCCTATTTACTTGTCCCTCTAGTTTTCAAGGCCCTTCTTGAAGCATCTTTTCCTTGAAATCCGATATGTTTTTCCTCCTTTAACTTCCACCATCTTATTCTGGGATTTGAGCCATTTGCGGCATTTTCTGTGTCTTGTACCAAACTTGTAAGACCATAACTTATGTTGCGTAGCTTACACATTCTCCAGGGTAGACTTTCAATCTATATATGAGGTTTCTATCCTCTCTTCTAGCAAGAAAGAAATCAATCTGATTACAATTTTGACCAAAGAAATCAATCTGACTACAATTTTGACTGCTGCGAAAAGTGATTAGATGTGATTCTCTTTTCCTAAAGAAGGTATTTGCTAATATCAAATGTACGCTAATGCAACGTTCAAGATGTTTTCGCCACTCTCATTTCTAGTCTCATAGCAAAACCTCCATGAACTCTATCAAAACCTCCACTACTTTGGCCAACATATCCATTAAGATCTCCTCCTATGAATACTTTCTCCTCACGTGGTATCTCCCTTAAAATCTCCTCCAGATCTTCCCAAAATCTGTTCTTATCAGTTACTGGCAATCTAACTTGGGGGCCATACGCACTAAGGTGTTTAAAATCAAATCTCCCACTACTGGCTTAATCAAGATAATTCGATCGCCTATCTTTTGACATCAACAACTTTATCTTTGAAACTTTTATCGATTAAAATCCCAACTCCATTTTGACTCTTTTTTGTGCCTGTGTACCATAACTTAATCCAGTATCTTCCACTTCCTTAGCCTTTTCTCCAACCCATTTAGTCTCTTGCAAGGAAGTAATATTCACGTCTCCTTCTAGCAAAAGTATCTGCTAACTCCTCAACTTACCCATTAAGGTTCCTATGTTCCAACATCCCCAGTCGAATCCTATTCTTTGGGCATTTCTTGCCCCCCACACTCGCTCATAAAAGTGTGGGGACCCTAACTCACTTTTTCACCACATTCGGGGCACCGATGTGTTGCATCACTCTAGGAATGATGGCCCAAGGCTAGCTTCTTACCCCTCGCACCCGCCTATTTTGGTGCAAGGACCCTTGCCCATTTTTCGCTACACCCGGGCGCCGATGCAACGCGTCGCTAAGAAGGGTATGCTCCAACGAAAAATCTGAAGGGTTCATGTCATAAAGGGTAGCTCTTTTTTTACGGCCGGCTCGTTACGCCTGACGCCAACCCTCCTTCTTACCTTGGCTTGAGACAGGCTATGTAAGCATACATAGGCGGAGTTATCTTGCATATTATGCTCACAATAATTTTTTTCGCCTTTTTTTTTTTTTTTGTATAGGAGGACCTTCTTTTTAGTCTTTGTACTCTGGAAAATCCCTTTCTCTAGACCTTCATCCGAAGAGACTAGAAATCCATGAGATAAGTTTTGAATCTTTTTTGTTTTTTTGGCCTAAGGAGAATTTTCCTATCCTAGGATGATGAAATAACTAGTTAAAAGTTAAATTTACATTGGGAATGAAAAGAAGATTTTAATTGTTTTTAAGTTACCAAGTGTGGAAGGAGAAGTTGAGGAGCAAAAGTGGTAGCATTCTCTTTAATGTGGGGTCTGGTGGAGAGTAGTAGGAAAATTACTTTATAATTTAGTTAAAATGACCTAAAAACAGATGGTATGATTCCATTGCCTTTTATAAAGATGTTGTTCCTCATGGTCTACAAGAATAATAAGTCTCCAACTTGTCTCGACAGCTCTTCACTTTGGCTATTTAGAAGAACATGTGATTTGTTTGTCTTGGTTCTTGATCAATGAAGCTTTCTGATATCATGCTTAAATGCATCTACATCTCTGGTCGCAGGTACATGAAAAGGAATTTTACCTGAAGGACTTGACAACAGAAGGTTTACTTGGTGAAGACAGAAGATTAGGCGAGGTGTGTTCTAAAAGAGTGTACAGAATACTCATGGCTCAAAGTGGCAGTATAAGGACCGATGATGTGGAGGACGGTGCCGATTTTTTCGCAACTTAATTCCTTGTTGAACCTCCCTAGCAATTGTATTGTTGGTGCGCATATTGTCTTGGCAGAGTGATCCTCATCTGTTGCATAAGTTTTGCTTTTCAAATGGCGGGCAACAATTTGTTGTTGAAGTGTATTTCGTCGCATTTAGTCATTCTTTGCCCTTCTTAGGATTTATTTCCTCATTTAATAGGTCTTGCAATGGTCCATATGTACAGTTTTTTGTTCCCTATTAATGATTTCAAACAGCGCTCTGCCTTCCTCTTCATCTTATTCCTACTGTATGCCTGATTGAATTTTACAGGTCTTTTCTGAACTATTTGAAATCTGGGTAATCCATGTCGATCTTTCGGTGCTGAATCTTTTAGCGGTTTATATATCTGTTGCTTTATTCATAGACTTGAGAAACACACATTTTACTATTGAGTGATTCTAACTGGTCGGATTTTAGAGTATGATCTAGTAGGTAGGCGGTCATTGCTAACAACTACGACATGACCGGAATATATGGTGTCTATCGGGAAGTGTAGAAAGAATTTTGGAGACTTCTAATCTACGTCTATGGCGCCTTCCATCTATTTTAAAAAGCCCAGGCGATCCACATTGCATCTATCGAAGCCAGTGTTTTAACCGAAGGCAAAGGAAGGGGAAAGGGGATTCAATAGCAATAGCGGGGGAATCTCACTGGAAAAGCTTTCATCAAGAGCTTGCGTTCGCTGCATCAATGAACGTGCTTACATACTCTTCAATTCCTGTAGTGAGACTAAGATAATTCAACAAATCGTCTCTTGCATGAAGACTCTAGAAATCTCTCTAGGGAATCCATATAATATTATGGATGTTGATTGATCAACGTGCAATATTCTGAACTCTCACTACTAATGAAATAGAAATGATCTTTGGATTGATAAGAAGATCCTTTCAATTGACTAGAATCTGTTGCTTGAACAAAATTAGATCTCGTAGAAACATATTGAATATTTAACAACACATTCCATGCTTTGCTAAAAAATCCGATCTTTGTTTACCAATCACACATTGTCTAACAAAATCCAATTCTCTTTCGAAAAATTCAATTCAGGTGGATTCTTCCCCCAACTAGCGAAGAGATCTTGGCGGAATTGCTACATAAGAAATCGAGCACAATTTTGCTACACGTTGCTTGTAATCCTGGAAGGACCTCAGCTCCTTCAGAGGTAAGTTCATTTTCTGGATATCCGAATCAAGAAACTGAATTGATGCCAACCCTCAAAGATGCATCTTTGTGGCTGCATTTATTGATGACAGTTGCCTTAACTGCCTCTGCCCTTATATTTGACTTGGATGAGATGCTATTTGAACACCTCTCTGGCTCTCTCTCTCTCCATCACATGGGTCATCCTTGTCTTCTCAGACAATGAGCCACGATTTGCACCCAAGTGTTGCTCCCCAAAGGACAGGACAGGCAAGGTGGAAGTCGCACTCAACTAATCAATATGAATCTGTTTGGTGCACAGTCTGAATATGATTGGGCCTTGTGGGCCTTGCCTCCAATTTACCCCACTTGTGGCAGTCAAAATCACTTGTCAGAACTTGCCCACTCCTATCTTACAACAGCTATGGCCACCAATGCCCACTTCTATCCACAAGATTCCTTCTTTCCTTTTGATCCAGGGTAAAAGAGAGCCTCCTGCAAACACATTTCTACATTTCCTATGTTGGCCTTCCTTGATTCTATTGGATGCTCATGAAATTTGACAATTCTCATGACAACTTGACTTCCTACTCAACTAGATTTCGAAATGATATCAATTTGCATTCGGAGTAGCAATGTGCGTGATTTAGTTTGCTTAATCGACTTTTCTGTATACTCCAACTCTTGGATCCATCGTTGTCTCCCTTCCACTTAACCCATTTAATCTAATCAACAGGTACCATATCTCATCCCATCACCACAAGCGGCCCCTCCTCTTGCTGTTGCGCTACCCAATAACGTCCTGTCGATGCCAACACATGCCGCATTATAGAGCTAATAGCACCGAAATAGGTATGCGCAGGATGTGTGGTGCACTACATTTCTGTCTCTATATAAGAAGTGGTAGACTGCCAATTCCTCCACAGGTCTCTCTGAACATGGAGAAAAGCAAGTCATTCAACGGTTACTCTGCATCTTACACGGAAATGAGGCTCGGGTTTGAGGACCGGTCCAAATCGTATAGCTTCAATGGCCCGAGCAACACGCCCGACAGGTTGGAGAGTTGCGGCAACCCGGAGCTCAAGAGGAGGAGGAGGGTGGCCAGCTATAACATGTACACGATGGAGGGCAAGCTCAAGTCCTCGCTCCGCAACAGTTTCAAGTGGATCAAGAGCAAGTTCTCCGACGACATCTACGACGTGTAAAATGCAAACAGATTCTACTAAATTCCTTCTCTCTGTTGCACATCAGAAGCTGGAGAATTTCCGAACGTGTATAGGTTTGACGGGGAATGCCGATTTCATGGCTCAAACTCTGTGTATCCCACTAAGAATGTTCGTCGCTTAGAATCTTCTCTTTTTACTCTGTAAATGTGATGGGGTTGAGATCATGCAAGTGATTTGCAGTGTTAAATTTCAGGTTCCAGTTACTGCAAAATGAATGCCGACTTCTGTAGCTTTCGTTCATACTGTCATCTCCTTTGCTCCATCGTCGTATAATTGTTCCTGTTAAAGTATTGATCCAACTTTCTAGGATGGTGAAGAATATTCTAGCATCCATAGAAATCTGTTGAATACATGTAATATCAAGAGAACTCTAGAATAAAGTTGATGCGTCTGACAAAATCTTAGCCAACGGCCTTCTAGGAAAGTGGGTGGAACAAGCCTGTAAATATAGGTGTGAAAATTACCTGAAAAATCATAAACCTATTACGATTATGCCAATTGACTCCTAAACCTTTTTGGATTTGTGCCAATTCATTTCATATGACCAACTTTGGCCGGCCGATGCTAATGTGGTAATCTTTATTAATACTATTTCGGATTATTTATTTCTTTGTTTTTCCTTTTTCATTTATTTCTTTCTTTTCCCTTCTCCTTCTTGCTCTAGGTGCTCGCCAAAAAAATGAAAAAAAAAAAAATTAAAAATGTTAAAATATTACCAAAAATTGCCACGTCAGCGCCGGCTAGCCAAGTTGGCCATATGGATTGAATTGGCATAAATGCAAAAGGATTTATGACTTAATTGGCAAAAAAATATATATTTTAAATGTAACTGTAGTAGGTTTAGGACTTTTTTCGGTAATTTGCCAAATATAGGGTGACCTTGTGCTAGTTGGAGAAGCAGAGAAAGTCTGCAGCCTCTCATGCTTCAATCACTTTTCATAATACCATTTACTCTGCTGGTTCCAACTATTCCGCGGAGCTCTCCTTTTTCAAAACCAAATGACCAGCCCACGTCGGTATCCGACATCAAACCTATGGTCAAACTCTAATTCACCGTCGCCTCCTTTCCTACTTCTAATGGAAATGACTATGATTATCGAGCGCAAAAGAATGACTGCTTTCTTTATGGCCAAGATTTGTGGGGATGGCAGAGAATGGATATGCAGCTCTGAAAGAAGGTGCAAGTTTCCGTCGAAGCAACAACAAACGAATGCCAAGGGACTTAATGTATAATCTGGTAAGTACTCTCCAAAGCTACATTTGCGGTAATCATTGGGGCAAAAACCACAAAGAGGACATTGGGATATACCGCAAGAAGAGGCCAAGACACCACCACTAAGGTACGCACAATTACACTTCAATCTCTCTCCAAAAGGGAATTCGAAGTTGCTAAAATGAAAACTTATGGAATCCTCCAAGAATAAGATAGTAAATTAACAAACTGGTAAATCAAATGAGGGCATATTCAGATTGCATAGGCCCTCATGATATTGTTGTATGGTTCCATAATAAACAAGTTAGGATTCTCGAATTCCCTTTTAAAAGATTTAAGTCTAATTGTGCGTACCTTAGTTGTGCCTTGGCTTCTTCTTGCAGTATATCCCATGACCTTTTTGCATTCTTCATTCCAATAATTCTCGAAAATATCATTTTCAAGAGTACTTGTTAGATGGCAGATAGAGCGCTTATATCCTCTTGTAATCGTGCCAATTCAATTCTAATTTTTTTATTTTTATTTATTTTTGCCAATCCAGTCTACCCGACCAAGGCATAATAAAATTATTAAAAAATAAAAAATAAAGAATTATAAGAAATTCTAAGCACCGTAGAAGGAGCATCATTCCTAACAAATTACCATGGCATGGAACGTCTTTAGAAGTGTGAATATCATATTCACACCTTAAGGTCGAGTGTGTAATCAATCGTAAATTCTAAAATTTTAAAATGCTAGAAAATTACATGGAATTTTTTTTTAAAAAAAAGATTTTCTATCTCAGCACTCTCTCCTTCACGGAAAGGCGGAGAGGATCATGAAAACTTGAAACATTTGAACTTAATCGTTATGGGTACAAGATAAGAATTGTCGAAATCCACGAAGCATAAAGAAAGCAAAACCAATTTTACAGAAGTCATATGCATGAGACTTGAGCTGCTAGAGAACGTCGACCCTATGTTTTTTATGTCTCAATAAATCAGATCACAGACTGGAAAATGAGCTAAAATGCAAGCTTCTCTGCACGGCAGGATAAAGGCATTACTTTCGTGCAGTTTGAGAGGTCAATCTTCACAAATGCCCACCATGCAAACTTTTTCCTATTTGGCTGAGCTTTCTACATATATCGTGTTGTAGAAAGACGGAGTGAACAAGTGCGTCGTGCCTGAAACAGCACAGAGCCTTGTGCTGTCAAAGCCAGCATCCATGTGCTCGCACTATTAAAACTAGTTCCTTTGCATCGAGCCGAAGTTATCATAATACGAGTGAGATAATGACAAATCAAGTGATAATCCAAACGCTCCTTGGTGGTTTCAATCTCCTATACAATGAATAGGCGAACATACTTAATCCTTGACATGGGCATTCAAAAGCCATATCAAATGCTAATGGCCACATAAGAGAAACATTTAGAAGAAGTCAACGGGACAGAATCACGCCATTTTTAAAAGTTTAACGACTATTGATGCATTTATGCTTTATACTCGAGTAGTTGTTATCTACCTAAAAAGAGCTCCATTACAATACAGATGACCTTCTGCAAACATTGAGCTTCAGCCCTCCAAGGGCAACTCCGTTGGGACACATCTATCAACCACTTATCCACATCCCAAGCAACTTCAAAGCTCAAGCACACTGAACCAAAGTTAAACTCAAATGTTACAGATGATAATATATCCCCATAATTTCAAGATTTGATTTCCATCATCCGAACTCCTAACGAGACGATGAATTCTGTGATATCAGTAGACAAATCAATATCCCAACAAACATTTGATGAAATAGGTAGAATTAGTCAGAAGTGAGAAAAGGTGGCAAGAAATAGAAGACAGATATCTCAACATAAAGTAGTAGCAAATACAAAAGATCAGAGCAATCATGAGACCAATGGAACATCAATTAATGGTAATAATTGCTCTACAAGATGACATGAAAAGCATGAAAAGTTTATTTGCATAGTTTCCACTAGATTTGGAGTATTAGACAAGTAATTGACATAGTAAATTCTACATACTTTCCAGGTATCAGAATGCCAGGCAAAAGAAACACTGGCTTTCGTAGACCCCGAGAATGGAATCAGCAGAGTTTCTTTCTAGTAGAGATCAATGTGAGTAAACTAGTGAAATAAAACAACAAACGATCACTTGTCTCACACAGATTCCGAGGAGGGCCTGCCTGTACAATCCCAGCATGGAATCTTTTACTTCTCAAAGCATGATGCATCAGCATATTATCTAACAAATCCACTCACGCTAATACTATCCCCATTAATAACCTTTCCTGAGGGAAGACCCAGATCAAATGGTCCCAGAGTGTCAGTCTGCAGCAAACAATAGCAACTGGCAGATTAGCAGTAGTTCCAGTTTAGACTTGCCCTATAAGCTACAATGCAAGCTATAACATACCCATTTGATTCCTGCTAGACCAAGGCTGCTTTCATCATTATAAACTCGTGAACAAAGATGGGGGGTAGATTCAGATTCTTGAGGAGCATTAGCAGGGGAAGTATTGGGTTCAATCTTAACCGGTATGTCATCCTATGAAGCATAGTAAAAGTGAGAGTCATGCTATAAACATGTCAAGTACACAAAGCCAACCGCAAGATAATCTGTTTTTATTGGCCAACAACCCAAGAGCTTGACAACATGCATTTCCTAAGCAAAGCAAAATCTAGTTTAGCAAAGTCTTCATTATGATTATGTGGAGTGTAGACAAAAGAGAGCTCGATACACGATAATAACCAGAAACACTGTAAACATAAGACTATCCTGTCAGGATAGAATCAACTTTATCTGTCCCTCGTGTTTTGTGCACACTATGAAGAGTGTGACCCCCCAAATTTCCAACCACCAAGCCCATTGCACAGATGATTATGGAAGGACCATGAGGACACTGGTTCATTCAACATAACGCTCAATTAGAAGTAGCAGCTACTATCTCATTCATCATTAACACTGGCTCCAAACATCCTACTCACAGAATGCTCCAATAATGCAGCCTATTGCTTAACATAGGTTAAGCTAATCAGTACCTAAATATCAGGGGAAAAAAATGTAAACAAAAAAAAATTGCAACTATACAATCAGCACCCGAATGGATGGCTAGGAAGATTGTCTACAGGATTCCCCTTGTCCCCCTTTTTTTTTTTTGTTTTTTTTTCTTCTTTTTTCCCCCTTTCCCCCTCATTCTTCCTACTATTTGTTGATATATAGAAGTAATCTGTGTGCCAGGAAGTCACGCAATCTAGCTGAACATCTAGAGGTCAAATATTCACAAAGAACTTCTCAAAGAGTAAATTAAAAAAAATGAGGCGTATTAAATGTCCTTATGTCTTGATCCAGATGTCTTTTCCAGTTGAAATATTATCCTATAGAAGATAAATCATGGACATCATATGATAAGAAAATGAGCATAGAAGTTGACAAACCTCAGCTGCGTTGAGAAATTGGCAAGGCCTTGTTCCAATTTCTGGGCAGGCGAGCCCAGCGTCGCTACTTCCATCTGAAGTCGATAATCTTTCTTCATAGAGGACTTCTTAAAAGGAAATGCCATGCATGTATCTTCGGCATCCAAAATGGATGAACATGGCTCATTTGATGACAGCTTTTTACTTTGAGAATGTTTAACATGGGTAGTAATCAATGCATCAAATGAATCAGAGGTACATTGGGATGGATGAGAGATTGGAACACACCCATTTGTCTTTCCCAAAAAACTGCTGAACATGCCCTGCAAGGATGTCTCAGAAAGCAGACCCCCAATGCTAATGTTTGTGAGATTATCAGTCCATATTTCTGATGATTGCCTGAGACCCCCTTCATCGCACTCAAAAGCATTCTATTTTCAAAGGATAAAAGTAGTTAGACAAAAACATCCGCATGGAACACATCAATAATAGCCCTTGAAACAAAAAATCTCCATAATAAAGCAGTTGGACGAGAGCAAATCAAGGCAATCATTATGGTCGATATCATAGCGGAACCAAAATGTTCCAGGTTATGGACCTACAATGGCAAAGCCAAAATTCGCTTACCCTAAACCTACAGATATGAGGCTAAGACGGCAAAATCAAGAAGGAGACCTTTAGAACCAAATCTATGCTAGAAGGATAACTATCTGAACCAAATCCTAGTAAGGGTCGAGAAACTTAAGTCTACACCTTTAGAATCTACAACAATGGAAAACATGTCCTCAATATATTTTGATACCGTCACAACCACAGCAGCATACAAAAATGAGTCTTCCAACCACCTAAGTTTTCCACAAGAAATATAGAAACTGAAGGTAGTAGAAACAAGACATTTCAGTATATGTTGCCATGTGAAGAAAATTCCAAACAAACTTCCTATTTTCTTCTACCCCATTTCAATATACTTGATTTGCTTCATGGAAGCAAGAGTGCATGCATATGAAGCAACCAAATGAGAGTCAAGACTATGGATACCAATCAATCATTAAGAATCTTATGAAACCAAATCTACTAAAACGACAAAAAGTGGCAGTAGATGTACCATCTGATCTACTGGATGATCCACTAAGTTGTCCACCATGACTTCATGGTTCTTCACACCACCAACTGCTTCTGTTACTTCACTATCTGCCTGCTCAAACTTTCTCCCCACATCACACTTACTATTGATGTTACTATCACAACCTTTCTGCATGCCTTCATGTTGGTGAGAAGACTTGGTGAGAAATGATGCAGGGTTCAGGGACTCTGCTGGGGCCAATTCAGAAGATTTACCTCCAGCATTGGAGAACCAGCCATACCTTGACAAGAAATAAGTCAGAGTGACGTTGTGTCCATATATATAACTTAATGTGACAATGCTAAGTAAGCATCAGACCTTAGGCGGAACAAGGCAGGGCTACCAATAGCTGCATGGACATCACCTGCACTTACATCTTTATCATCCAAAGTCCATCTCTCAGTGCTACTTTTTGCCTCCTGTATGCTATATGGATAAAGGCCAGGTTCTCCAGTTGCAATGGTCGAACTTCCCCACTTAGTCTGCAAGTGCTTCAGAATAGAGGAAATCCTTTTCCGAGCTTTTAAAGTGAGCTCCAAAAATGGATGGTGTCCATCCTACAAGTGCAAAAGATATATATCAGATTGTTGCATATGCATCAAGTTATGTTTCTTGGCACCCAAGGATGACAATGTCACCTTTGTAATCCTAAGCGAGTGACTTCATCAATGGGGAAGAGCTGTAACTTGATCTTTGTTGAAGGATCAATTCTCTGCACTGGAGAATGCTGAACCGCAAGCAACTCTTTTTCTGTTTCCAAGATACATGTACCATGTTCTGGAAAATGAAAAAAAAACATGTGAAAATGTTGGTTTTATTGGAAGGTAGAGCATCTATATCATCGCAAGCTACCAAAGAGTCCTAGTATTTTAGACTTCACTTCAAAGTAAAGGGGTTTGCACAAAAGCATAGACCCAAGACATACACATGAAGACTCAGCTTCATTATTCTAGCTTCTCCAAAGTAGAGTGAAAACTTAACAAAAGGCTTGCTTTTGGTTAATTCAATGAAAGGTCACCCCTCATGCAGCAGAGCAGGGAGACATCTCACCCATACCTTCTAAAATGTGATGCAGCTCATTGGTTCTCTTTACAGATTTATCCCTTCCCTTGTAAACTTTTTGGCATTGCCATTAGGAGGAGCCTTCGCCTTTCTGTGTTTTGCAGGTCTCATTGCAGCTTCACCTCAGCACTTTCTATTCACAAAGAAAAAATAGAACTTCAAACCAAGGTACATGAATATCAGGAAAATCATCATATGGAATACAAACAATTAGAACAAATATTTATCTTAATTAAAATCCCAGACTGCTGCTTTCATTTTTCCTCCACGATCTTTGCAATATACAATGAAATTTCATTAGAAGAAACATGGATACCGATGCACAGAGATCAAAGCCGAGTTCCCTGGACTCTACCCATGCTTATATCTAGTTTGGCGAAGTCATAGCAATACCAGGCGCACCCTCAGAGGAGAAACAAAAGCAAGCATTAACACATGAAAAACTTGGAGCTCAAATAGCCATCAACTGGTCATCATTATTGCCAAGTATATCCTAGAAAGAATCATTGAAAAAGGAACATTTTACTGTAATCGTTATCAGAAACTTTTTACCCTTTTCCAACTAAAGAAACAGAAACAGATAAAACAACCCACTATACTGTACTGACTAATCTAGAGTAAACTTTGTGCATTAGGTTGTGAAGGTGGGTTCTGAGGATAAACGTAAAGCTTCTAGATATAGTAAAGTAAAATGAAGTGGATTTCTACTAAATTTAGACAGTCATCATTACTATCAAGAGAATAAACAATGGAAGCAATAAAACACGAAGGCCAAATCAACACGCAGACCCCATATACATGGCTCGACCAATTAACCTACATCCAGTCATCCATGCCCCATGGAAAGTGACTGTACAATTTCAATAGGTCAACAACGGTACACTCAAGTCTCAAACACTATCTTACTCAACCTAGGTGTAGAAAATGCCAAATATCACTGTGTTGGCTCCACTCTTTCTGAGAAATTCGACGGCTAACACATACAAACAGTCATAGGACTTTGTATTTATAACTCAATCATAGTTTACCCAAAATAGGAAACCTACTCACAGGAAAAGCATAAGAATGGAAAACCCTCTGCACGAGGAGACCTGCTCTTTCGTTATCTTTCACCAATAAAATTAAGATGCACGACATTCGAATTGGGCCATAGTTAAGGGACATTTTTAAGTACCGTGTGAAACGAACATCTCTGTGGGAGAATTCAACGGAAAAGCAATATTCACACGACATCAACTAAGCTATAGGGCCTCAAACACCACCCAGATCTAGGAATTATCCTCCAGATGAACAGGATTAGAAAAATCAATATTACTTAACAAAGCTTCAGATTTTGTTTCTTTAAGCTCTCCGCTCTCCAGTTAAATTTGACCAAGCGGGCCTTTCCACACTCACGGATTCCAAATCCAATAGGCGTCTCCATCTTTCTAGCCAAATCCTACTTGGGTTTGCCTGACAATAAGAAACCCTAGAAATCTGATTTACCCTAAGCCAGAAAATTATCAAGCAGGGATGGGGAGAAAAAACCATTCCGCATACTCCCTCGCAAAAGCCATGTTCTTGACTAAACGAGAACGTGCCTAATGCATCACTCTCGGGTCTACTGCACAGAAGCACATCCTCTGTTCACTCCGTCAGCATCAATCGAGGGCGGAATCCCAGCAAACACAAAGCAATCGTAATTTAGATATAGAATTCAACAGCAGGGCGAGTCGAATCCAATCACGCGGATCCAAACGCCGCAACGCAAATCGTTCATACACGCAAGAGGGAAAGGCGGATAGATCTCGCGCACCTGATGTTCAATCCAAGCAGACGGGAAGCGAGCAAGCGAGCGAGAGAGGAGCGAAGATGGATTGGCGGGAACGAATGTTCGTACGAAATGGTTTTGCAGAGGGGAAACGTTGCCGCCTCAAATACGGAATTCCCGTCGGGACGGGCCAGATCGGACCGGGTCAGATCGGGTTCTGCTCATAAGGCGGCTGGAGATTGGTTATATATATATATATATATATATATATATATATATATGGACTGGTTTATTTTCAATTTTTGAAAAAAGAAATTATTTATGAATTATTCAAAAAGGATTATAAGAATATCATTGCGAATTCAAAATTGGAGGATTTTCATTAAAGTCACGAGATTTGTATAAAAAAAACGTCGTTATGAAAATCTCATTGGGCAAATACAACGGCAAAAGAAAAAGTTCTTGGAAATAATCGCAGCATTAGCCGTGTATCCTGTACAGAGTGGGATCAGCTCTAAAATAATTATAAAGAGCATGATCAGGTCACAGAATTTATATTGAAAATTGCAACTTGAGGCTATTGCCCATGAAATTCTGAACAATCATCACATAGATATTTAAAATATTTCTCATTGATAGGACTTGTTTTCTGAAAAGAAAATACACAAATGACTCATATTGACTGAAGTGTTAGAAATCTATCTTGTCATGCACATAAACACTAAGGGCGCGCATGGCAACCATTCTGTTTCAGAAACTCATTCTGGAACAGAAATAGATTTTTCTATTTCTGTTCCAGAATGAGTTTCTGAGCAAAAAAAATGTGTTTGATAACGAAACTAATTTCTAATCCTAGAACAGAAATTCGTTTGACAAAAATTGAAAATTTCTACTTTTCCTACGGCGGCGGCGGCGGCGGCGGCGGCGACCGGCGGCGGCGACGGCGGCGGCGACCGGCGGCGGCGACCGGCGGCGGCGACGGCGGCGGCGACCGGCGGCGGCGGCCGGCGGCGGGCGGGCGGCGGCGGCCGGCGGTGGGGAACAGAAATCAATTTCTGTTTCTCTGAGAAACAACAAATTTTGTTTCTGATTTCTTGTCCAAATCTATTTCTGGAACAACTTTTTGTTCCAGAAACAGAAAAATAGAAAGAATTTATCAAGCGAATTTCTCGTCCAGAAACAATTCTGGAACAGAAATTCTGTTCCAGAATGGTTTTCATGCGCGCCCTAAGACTTCCAGCTCTTTCTCTAGAAAATCTCCATGTTTGATATATACTTTCATGGGATAATTTTTTAAAATTATGCGGAGACTTATTACCAATCTTGAGTTGGGAAAATATAACCGATATCGAGCCGGGAAACTTTGTTCTTCTCATCGGGATTATTTCACATAGGCTTGCCACGGTAAGGAAAATCAGGGAGAAATTTTCTTTTGGTCTCTGTATTTTTATCAAAAGGTTGTACGATTAATTTAAAATACAGTATAACCTTTTGATAAAAATACAGAGACCAAAAGAAAATTCTCCCTGATTTTCCTTACCGTGGCAAGCCTATGTGAAATAATCCCGATGAGAAGAACAAAGTTTCCCGGCTCGATATCGGTTATATTTTCCCAACTCAAGATTGGTAATAAGTCTCCGCATAATTTTAAAAATTATCCCATGAAAGTATATATCAAACATGGAGATTTTCTAGAGAAGAGCTGGAAGTCTTAGGGCGCGCATGAAAACCATTCTGGAACAGAATTTCTGTTCCAGAATTGTTTCTGGACGAGAAATTCGCTTGATAAATTCTTTCTATTTTTCTGTTTCTGGAACAAAAAGTTGTTCCAGAAATAGATTTGGACAAGAAATCAGAAACAAAATTTGTTGTTTCTCAGAGAAACAGAAATTGATTTCTGTTCCCCACCGCCGGCCGCCGCCGCCCGCCCGCCGCCGGCCGCCGCCGCCGGTCGCCGCCGCCGGTCGCCGCCGCCGGTCGCCGCCGCCGGTCGCCGCCGCCGCGTCGCCGCCGACGGTCGCCGCCGCCGCCGCCGCCGCCGCCGTAGGAAAAGTAGAAATTTTCAATTTTTGTCAAACGAATTTCTGTTCTAGGATTAGAAATTAGTTTCGTTATCAAACACATTTTTTTTGCTCAGAAACTCATTCTGGAACAGAAATAGAAAAATCTATTCTGTTCCAGAAATGAGTTTCTGAAACAGAATGGTTGCCATGCGCGCCCTTAGTGTTATGTGCATGACAAGATAGATTTCTAAACACTTCAGTCAATATGAGTCATTTGTGTATTTTCTTTTCAGAAAACAAGTCCTATCAATGAGAAATATTTTAAATATCTATGTGATGATTGTTCAGAATTTCATGGGCAATAGCCTCAAGTTGCAATTTTCAATATAAATCTGTGACCTGATCATGCTCTTTATAATTATTTTAGAGCTGATCCACTCTGTACAGGATACACGGCTAATGCTGCGATTATTTTCCAAGAACTTTTTCTTTTGCCGTTGTATTTGCCCAATGAGATTTCATAACGACGTTTTTTTATACAAATCTCGTGACTTTAATGAAAATCCTCCAATTTTTGAATTCGCAAATGATATTCTTATAATCCTTTTTGAATAATTCATAAATAATTTCTTTTTTCAAAAATTGAAAATAAACCAGTCCTATTATATATATATATATATAATATATATATATATAACCAATCTCCAGCCGCCTTATGAGCAGAACCCGATCTGACCCGGTCCGATCTGGCCCGGTCCACGACGGGAATTCCGTATTGAGGCGGCAACGTTTCCCTCTCGCAAACATTTCGTACGAAATTCGTTCCCGCCAATCCATCTTCGCTCCTCTCTCGCTCGCTTGCTCGCTTCCCGTCTGCTTGGATTGAACATCAGGTGCGCGAGAATCTATCCGCCTTTCCCTCTTGCGTGTATGAACGATTTGCGTTGCGGCGTTTGGATCCGCGTGATTGGATTCGACTCGCCCTGCTGTTGAATTCTATATCTAAATTACGATTGCTTTGTGTTTGCTGGGATTCCGCCCTCGATTGATGCTGACGGAGTGAACAGAGGATGTGCTTCTGTGCAGTAGACCCGAGAGTGATGCATTAGGCACGTTCTCGTTTAGTCAAGAACATGGCTTTTGCGAGGGAGTATGCGGAATGGTTTTTTCTCCCCATCCCTGCTTGATAATTTTCTGGCTTAGGGTAAATCAGATTTCTAGGGTTTCTTATTGTCAAGGCAAACCCAAGTAGGATTTGGCTAGAAAGATGGAGACGCCTATTGGATTTGGAATCCGTGAGTGTGGAAAGGCCCGCTTGGTCAAATTTAACTGGAGAGCGGAGAGCTTAAAGAAACAAAATCTGAAGCTTTGTTAAGTAATATTGATTTTTCTAATCCTGTTCATCTGGAGGATAATTCCTAGATCTGGGTGGTGTTTGAGGCCCTATAGCTTAGTTGAGTTGTCGTGTGAATATTGCTTTTCCGTTGAATTCTCCCACAGAGATGTTCGTTTCACACGGTAACTTAAAAATGTCCCTTAACTATGGCCCAATTCGAATGTCGTGCATCTTAATTTTATTGGTGAAAGATAACGAAAGAGCAGGTCTCCTCGTGCAGAGGGTTTTCCATTCTTATGCTTTTCCTGTGAGTAGGTTTCCTATTTTGGTAAGACTATGATTGAGTTATAAATACAAAGTCCTATGACTGTTTGTATGTGTTAGCCGTCGAATTTCTCAGAAAGAGTGGAGCCAAACACAGTGATATTGGCATTTTCTACACCTAGGTTGAGTAAGATAGTGTTTGAGACTTGAGTGTACCGTTGTTGACCTATTGAAATTGTACAGTCACTTTCCATGGGGCATGGATGACTGGATGTAGGTTAATTGGTCGAGCCATGTATATGGGGTCTGCGTGTTGATTTGGCCTTCGTGTTTTATTGCTTCCATTGTTTATTCTCTTGATAGTAATGATGACTGTCTAAATTTAGTAGAAATCCAACTTCATTTTACTTTACTATATCTAGAAGCTTTACGTTTATCCTCAGAACCCACCTTCACAACCTAATGCACAAAGTTTACTCTAGATTAGTCAGTACAGTATAGTGGGTTGTTTTATCTGTTTCTGTTTCTTTAGTTGGAAAGGGTAAAAAGTTTCTGATAACGATTACAGTAAATTTCCTTTTTCAATGATTCTTTCTAGGATATACTTGGCAATAATGATGACCAGTTGATGGCTATTTGAGCTCCAAGTTTTTCATGTGTTAATGCTTGCTTTTGTTTCTCCTCTGAGGGTGCGCCTGGTATTGCTATGACTTCGCCAAACTAGATATAAGCATGGGTAGAGTCCAGGGAACTCGGCTTTGATCTCTGTGCATCGGTATCCATGTTTCTTCTAATGAAATTTCATTGTATATTGCAAAGATCGTGGAGGAAAAATGAAAGCAGCAGTCTGGGATTTTAATTAAGATAAATATTTGTTCATATTGTTTGTATTCCATATGATGTTTTCCTGATATTCATGTACCTTGGTTTGAAGTTCTATTTTTTCTTTGTGAATAGAAAGTGCTGAGGTGAAGCTGCAATGAGACCTGCAAAACACAGAAAGGCGAAGGCTCCTCCTAATGGCAATGCCAAAAAAGTTTACAAGGGAAGGGATAAATCTGTAAAGAGAACCAATGAGCTGCATCACATTTTAGAAGGTATGGGTGAGATGTCTCCCCTGCTCTGCTGCATGAGGGGTGACCTTTCATTGAATTAACCAAAAGCAAGCCTTTTGTTAAGTTTTCACTCTACTTTGGAGAAGCTAGAATAATGAAGCTGAGTCTTCATGTGTATGTCTTGGGTCTATGCTTTTGTGCAAACCCCTTTACTTTGAAGTGAAGTCTAAAATACTAGGACTCTTGGTAGCTTGCGATGATATAGATGCTCTACCTTCCAATAAAACCAACATTTTCACATGTTTTTTTTTTCATTTTCAGAACATGGTACATGTATCTTGGAAACAGAAAAAGAGTTGCTTGCGGTTCAGCATTCTCCAGTGCAGAGAATTGATCCTTCAACAAAGATCAAGTTACAGCTCTTCCCCATTGATGAAGTCACTCGCTTAGGATTACAAAAGGTGACATTGTCATCCTTGGGTGCCAAGAAACATAACTTGATGCATATGCAACAATCTGATATATATCTTTTGCACTTGTAGGATGGACACCATCCATTTTGGAGCTCACTTTAAAAGCTCGGAAAAGGATTTCCTCTATTCTGAAGCACTTGCAGACTAAGTGGGAAGTTCGACCATTGCAACTGGAGAACCTGGCCTTTATCCATATAGCATACAGGAGGCAAAAAGTAGCACTGAGAGATGGACTTTGGATGATAAAGATGTAAGTGCAGGTGATGTCCATGCAGCTATTGGTAGCCCTGCCTTGTTCCGCCTAAGGTCTGATGCTTACTTAGCATTGTCACATTAAGTTATATATATGGACACAACGTCACTCTGACTTATTTCTTGTCAAGGTATGGCTGGTTCTCCAATGCTGGAGGTAAATCTTCTGAATTGGCCCCAGCAGAGTCCCTGAACCCTGCATCATTTCTCACCAAGTCTTCTCACCAACATGAAGGCATGCAGAAAGGTTGTGATAGTAACATCAATAGTAAGTGTGATGTGGGGAGAAAGTTTGAGCAGGCAGATAGTGAAGTAACAGAAGCAGTTGGTGGTGTGAAGAACCATGAAGTCATGGTGGACAACTTAGTGGATCATCCAGTAGATCAGATGGTACATCTACTGCCACTTTTTGTCGTTTTAGTAGATTTGGTTTCATAAGATTCTTAATGATTGATTGGTATCCATAGTCTTGACTCTCATTTGGTTGCTTCATATGCATGCACTCTTGCTTCCATGAAGCAAATCAAGTATATTGAAATGGGGTAGAAGAAAATAGGAAGTTTGTTTGAATTTTTTCACATGGCAACATATACTGAAATGTCTTGTTTCTACTACCTTCAGTTTCTATATTTCTTGTGGAAAACTTAGGTGGTTGGAAGACTCATTTTTGTATGCTGCTGTGGTTGTGACGGTATCAAAATATATTGAGGACATGTTTTCCATTGTTGTAGATTCTAAAGGTGTAGACTTAAGTTTCTCGACCCTTACTAGGATTTGGTTCAGATAGTTATCCTTCTAGCATAGATTTGGTTTCTAAAGGTCTCCTTCTTGATTTTGCCGTCTTAGCCTCATATCTGTAGGTTTAGGGTAAGCGAATTTTGGCTTTGCCATTGTAGGTCCATAACCTGGAACATTTTGGTTCCGCTATGATATCGACCATAATGATTGCCTTGATTTGCTCTCGTCCAACTGCTTTATTATGGAGATTTTTTGTTTCAAGGGCTATTATTGATGTGTTCCATGCGGATGTTTTTGTCTAACTACTTTTATCCTTTGAAAATAGAATGCTTTTGAGTGCGATGAAGGGGGTCTCAGGCAATCATCAGAAATATGGACTGATAATCTCACAAACATTAGCATTGGGGGTCTGCTTTCTGAGACATCCTTGCAGGGCATGTTCAGCAGTTTTTTGGGAAAGACAAATGGGTGTGTTCCAATCTCTCATCCATCCCAATGTACCTCTGATTCATTTGATGCATTGATTACTACCCATGTTAAACATTCTCAAAGTAAAAAGCTGTCATCAAATGAGCCATGTTCATCCATTTTGGATGCCGAAGATACATGCATGGCATTTCCTTTTAAGAAGTCCTCTATGAAGAAAGATATATCGACTTCAGATGGAAGTAGCGACGCTGGGCTCGCCTGCCCAGAAATTGGAACAAGGCCTTGCCAATTTCTCAACGCAGCTGAGGTTTGTCAACTTCTATGCTCATTTTCTTATCATATGATGTCCATGATTTATCTTCTATAGGATAATATTTCAACTGAAAAAGACATCTGGATCAAGACATAAGGACATTTAATACGCCTCATTTTTTTTAATTTACTCTTTGAGAAGTTCTTTGTGAATATTTGACCTCTAGATGTTCAGCTAGATTGCGTGACTTCCTGGCACACAGATTACTTCTATATATCAACAAATAGTAGGAAGAATGAGGGGGAAAAAAGAAGGGAAAAAAAAAAAGGACAAGGGGAATCCTGTAGACAATCTTCCTAGCCATCCATTCGGGTGCTGATTGTATAGTTGCAATTTTTTTTTTTTTACATTTTTTTCCCCTGATATTTAGGTACTGATTAGCTTAACCTATGTTAAGCAATAGGCTGCATTATTGGAGCATTCTGTGAGTAGGATGTTTGGAGCAGTGTTAATGATGAATGAGATAGTAGCTGCTACTTCTAATTGAGCGTTATGTTGAATGACCAGTGTCCTCATGGTCCTTCCATAATCATCTGTGCAATGGGCTTGGTGGTTGGAAATTTGGGGGGTCACACTCTTCATAGTGTGCACAAAACACGAGGGACAGATAAAGTTGATTCTATCCTGACAGGATAGTCTTATGTTTACAGTGTTTCTGGTTATTATCGTGTATCGAGCTCTCTTTTGTCTACACTCCACATAATCATAATGAAGACTTTGCTAAACTAGATTTTGCTTTGCTTAGG
Source organism: Psidium friedrichsthalianum (assembly GCA_019149425.1). Classification (NCBI taxonomy): domain Eukaryota; kingdom Viridiplantae; phylum Streptophyta; class Magnoliopsida; order Myrtales; family Myrtaceae; genus Psidium; species Psidium friedrichsthalianum. The sequence goes on along the minus strand of JAGVVM010001397.1, from coordinate 3,006 downwards.
AAATGCATGTTGTCAAGCTCTTGGGTTGTTGGCCAATAAAAACAGATTATCTTGCGGTTGGCTTTGTGTACTTGACATGTTTATAGCATGACTCTCACTTTTACTATGCTTCATAGGATGACATACCGGTTAAGATTGAACCCAATACTTCCCCTGCTAATGCTCCTCAAGAATCTGAATCTACCCCCCATCTTTGTTCACGAGTTTATAATGATGAAAGCAGCCTTGGTCTAGCAGGAATCAAATGGGTATGTTATAGCTTGCATTGTAGCTTATAGGGCAAGTCTAAACTGGAACTACTGCTAATCTGCCAGTTGCTATTGTTTGCTGCAGACTGACACTCTGGGACCATTTGATCTGGGTCTTCCCTCAGGAAAGGTTATTAATGGGGATAGTATTAGCGTGAGTGGATTTGTTAGATAATATGCTGATGCATCATGCTTTGAGAAGTAAAAGATTCCATGCTGGGATTGTACAGGCAGGCCCTCCTCGGAATCTGTGTGAGACAAGTGATCGTTTGTTGTTTATATTTCACTAGTTTACTCACATTGATCTCTACTAGAAAGAAACTCTGCTGATTCCATTCTCGGGGTCTACGAAAGCCAGTGTTTCTTTTGCCTGGCATTCCGATACCTGGAAAGTATGTAGAATTTACTATGTCAATTACTTGTCTAATACTCCAAATCTAGTGGAAACTATGCAAATAAACTTTTCATGCTTTTCATGTCATCTTGTAGAGCAATTATTACCATTAATTGATGTTCCATTGGTCTCATGATTGCTCTGATCTTTTGTATTTGCTACTACTTTATTGAGATATCTGTCTTCTATTTCTTGCCACCTTTTCTCACTTCTGACTAATTCTACCTATTTCATCAAATGTTTGTTGGGATATTGATTTGTCTACTGATATCACAGAATTCATCTTGTCTCGTTAGGAGTTCGGATGATGGAAATCAAATCTTGAAATTATGGGGATATATTATCATCTGTAACATTTGAGTTTAACTTTGGTTCAGTGTGCTTGAGCCTTGAAGTTGCTTGGGATGTGGATAAGTGGTTGATAGATGTGTCCCAACGTAGTTGCCCTTGGAGGGCTGAAGCTCAATGTTTGCAGAAGGTCATCTGTATTGTAATGGAGCTCTTTTTAGGTAGATAACAACTACTCGAGTATAAAGCATAAATGCATCAAAGGTCGTTAAACTTTTAAAAATGGCGTGATTCTGTCCCTTTGCTAGCTCTATCTATTCTGTGACGAGAAAAATCTTCCGTTGACTTCTTCTAAATGTTTCTCTTATGTGGCCATTAGCATTTGATATGGCTTTTGAATGCCCATGTCAAGGATTAAGTATGTTCGCCTATTCATTGTATAGGAGATTGAAACCACCAAGGAGCGTTTGGATTATCACTTGATTTGTCATTATCTCACTCGTATTATGATAACTTCGGCTCGATGCGAAGGAACTAGTTTTACTAGTGCAAGCACATGGATGCTGACTTTGACAGCACAAGGCTCTGTGCTGTTTCAGGCACGACGCACTTGTTCACTCCATCTTTCTACAACACGATATAAGTAGAAAGCTAAGCAAAATAGGAAAAAGTTTGCATGGTGGGCATTTGTGAAGATTGACCTCTCAAACTGCACGAAAGTAATGCCTTTATCCTGCCGTGCAGAGAAGCTTGCATTTTAGCTCATTTTCCAGTCTGTGATCTGATTTATTGAGACATAAAAAACATAGGGTCGACGTTCTCTAACAGCTCAAGTCTCATGCATTTGACTTCTGTAAAATTGGTTTTGCTTTCTTTATGCTTCACGGATTTCGACAATTCTTATCTTGTACCCATAACGATTAAGTTCAAATGTTTCAAGTTTTCATGATCCTCTCCGCCTTTCCGTGAAGGAGAGAGTGCTGAGATAGAAAATCTTTTTTTTTTAAAAAATTCCATGTAATTTTCTAGCATTTTAAACTTTTAGAATTTACGATCGATTACACACTCGACCTTAAGATGTGAATATGATATTCACACTTCTAAAGGCGTTCCACGCCATGGTAATTTGTTAGGAGTGATGCTCCTTCTACAGTGCTTAGAATTTCTTAAATTCTTTATTTTTTTATTTTTTAATGATTTTATTATGCCTTGGTCAGATGGACTGGATTGGAAAAAAAATAAAAATAAAAAAATTAGAATTGAATTGGCACGATTACAAGAGGATATAAGCGCTCTATCTGCCATCTAACAAGTACTCTCGAAAATGATAATTTCGAGAATTATTGGAATGAAGAATGCAAAAAGGTCATGGGATATACTGCAAGAAGAAGCCAAGGCACAACTAAGGTGCGCACAATTAGACTTCAATCTTTTAAAAGGGAATTCGAGAATCCTAACTTGTTTATTATGGAACCATACAACAATATTATGAGGGCCTATGCAATCTCAATATGCCCTCATTTGATTTACCAGCTCGTCTAATTTACTATCTTGTTCTTGGACGATTCCATAAGTTTTCATTTTAGCAACTTCGAATTCCCTTTTGGAGAGAGATTGAAGTGTAATTGTGCGTACCTTAGTGGTGGTGTCTTGGCCTCTTCTTGCGGTATATCCCATGTCCTCTTTGTGGTTTTTGCCCCAGTGATTACCGCAAATGTAGCTTTGGAGAGTACTTACCAGATTATACATTAAGTCCCTTGGCATTCTTTTGTCGTTGCTCCGACGGAAACCTGCACTTCTTTCAGAGCTGCATATCCATTCTCTGCCATGCCCCACAAATCTTGGCCATAAAGAAAGCAGTCATTCTTTTGCGCTCGATAATCATAGTCATTTCCATTAGAAGTAGTAAAGGAGGTGACTGTGAATTAGAGTTTGACCATAGGTTTGATGTCGGATACGACGTGGGCTGGCCATTTGGTTTTGAAAAAGGAGAGCTCGGCGGAATAGTTGGAACCAGCAGAGTAAATGGTATTATGAAAGTGATTGAAGCATGAGAGGCTGCAGACTTTCTCTGCT
>JAGVVM010001396.1:0-50543 GCA_019149425.1 Psidium friedrichsthalianum | reverse complement strand
AAAGAAAAATAAAAAATTTAGATATCAATAGCTGTCCCTCTTTGAGTGGAGGCTTGTAAAGGTTTTGCTTAAAGACGAAATTGAACGTAAATTTTGACAATGCAAATTATGAATGAATTTTTGTTGGGGTTTTAATCCCATTTTCTATGCACATGCAGAATTGTAAATAAACATGTACTAAAACTTCTCCACTCCAAAAAAATGGATTAGAGAAACCAGCAGATGGATCACATTTGAAATACCTGTTTCACCAAACACCTCACAATACAAATGATTCTCTTGATTCCCAAGCTTCTTCTTTTGATTGCGAGGATCTCAAGGTACTGGGGTCTTAGGGTTTTAATTCAGAAAAATTGTGCTAAGTTTGGCCTCGAAAGTTAAGCACCAAAAAAATCAGATTTTTTTGTTCATAAGTTCTGATTTTTCTTTTTGTTTTTTCAATTGCAAAATCCATAGATCATTGAATCATCAAAACATATATGCAAGTTTTCAATCAAACAAGCATTGATTCACAATCAAAATTCTAGCGAATTACCTCTCGCAAAAATCTTGGTTATTCGGGTGAAACTTGAGTTGATTTGAGGCTAAAATAGTGCTGGACTTCAAGACTTTTCATGGTATTCCCATGCAACCAGAAAGAAAAGAGAGAAACAGCACACTTCAAGGAATAGTCTTCGTGCTTTCCCACCCCTTTTGTCCTTTCTCCGATGTAATTTGTCCCCTGCAAGAAAGGCAATAAAACGGGCTGAGAATAAGTTGATATGGTATGTTGGGAAATCAACGATCGTGGATTCTTTATTGATGGCGTCAAACCGATGATAGCGGCTAGCTAGACCGAGACAAATAGGATGTGATCGAAGCTTCTTGCGGGGTGCTATAAAGACTCATCACAGCTTGGGATCGCCAAAGGGGCAACATTCGTCGACGAATGGGTGCGAGCCACAAGACTAGCTACGTCCTCATGGGGAAAACTCAAGATCTCACAACCAAAACTTCCTCTTTGTTCTCTCTCCTCAGCTCTCTTATTTTGCTCTGTAAATTCTGAATCTCTCCCCCAACCCTACAACTAAGGTTGCTTATATAGAGTCAAGACCAATCCTAGTCCTAATAGGTGTAGGAGTTATTACGGACCATTGAAAAAAACCTAGCTAAGGTAGGATTAGATTAGAGCCATTAGATTAGAAATTATGAATTTAGGAGTTTTAATTACTTAAAACTCTTAATTTTCAAAATATTAAAGAGTCCCAATGGGTTAGGACTCTTTGAATTTTCGGCCCAATAGAGACTTCACCATGGATTAGCCAAATTTTCAAGTAGACTCGGGTTCATCGCTCTTCAATTTAAGCCCAATTCCTCTGCCAGTCTAAATTGATACAAATACAATGCATGAAATAAAATATGCAAATTTTGAGGAAATATTTTTTTGAGAATAAATTCTTACTTTTTTTCCAATACAAATGAAAAAAGAAAAATCAAAATTTAGATGTCAACAACTGCCTCTCTTTAAGTGGAGGCTTGTAAAGGTTTCGCTCAAAAACGAAATTGAATCTAAATTTTGACAATGCAAATGATGAATGAATTTTTCGTGGGGTTTTAATCCCATTTTCTATGCACATGCAGAACTATAAATAAACATGTGCTAAAACTTTTCCACTCCAAAAAATGGATTAGAGAAACCCGCACATGGATCACCTTTGAAATAACTGTTTCACTGAACACCTCATAATGCTGATGATTCTCTTGATTCCCAAGCTTCTTCTTTTGATTGTGAGGATCTCAAGATACTGGGGCCTTAAGGTTTTAATTAAGAAAAATTGTGTCAAGTTTGGCCTGGAAAGTTAAGCACCAAAAAAATCAAATTTTTTTTGTTCATAAGTTCTGATTTTCCTTTTTCATTTTTTCAATTGCAAATCGCATACATCAATGAATCATCAAAACATATATGCAAGTTTTCAATCAAACAAGCATTGATTCACAATCAAAAGTCTAGCGAATTACCTCTCGCAAAAATCTTGGTTCGTCGGGCAAAACTTGAGTTGATTTGAGGCTAAAATAGTGCTGGACTTCAAGGCTTTGCTTGGTATTCACGTGCAACCAGAAAGAAAAGAGAGAAAGGGCACACTTCAAGGAATAGTCTTTATGTTTTTCCCACCCATTTTGCCCTTTCTCTAATGAATTTGTCCCCTGCAAGAAACTCAATAAAATGGGCCAAGAACAAGTTGATTTGGTATGTTAGAAAATCTTACCTGGATTTCCTAAGCAATGACCAAGGGAAGGACAAAATGATTGTGTCATACCTATCTTTCCATAGAGTTAAAAGCAAACACGCACATAAAATCACTACAATACTATATATCAACAAATCGTATGAGCTCTTTATTCACATCACAAAGTTTCATTGGGGATTTTATCAATAAGGAAACCTTTCGGTAAATCCAATCAACATTTGAACGAGAAACTTTCAGTTAGAAAGGACTTTTACTCAATCTCATGAAAAAGGTTTTTAAACTCGACCATTGATACGGGTATAAGAATCACTCAAATCTATCACCATCATGCTCGATAAAGGTTCGAGTATTCTCGCAATTAGTATGACATGATCAATCTGAGAGGTTTTTTCAAGGATTGTAATTCAGAGCTTGGTCAATGATTTATCAAAGAGGACTCATATAAGAGTCATTTTGGCTTTGAAATGATATCTTCAGTTACATCAGGTTTACAAGTTGGGAACCCCGCAAAAAATGAGATAAAATGATCTTGCTCGTACTTCTCCGAGCGATATCTATAAACATTTGAAAATCCTACGTCAACTCAAGTGTCTTAATCTGAAGTGGCTTTGGTAAAGGTTATAATGTAGGTTCATGTAGGTTTCAAACAAAAGGCCTATTTATAACCAAGGGTATATCACGAAGGAATTGGTGATCATCCATTCTTGATGCTTTTACTAATAACCTTTGCTTCGGCAAATTTTTGACTGATTTTTGCTTAAGAAAGATCCTTGCGAATGACTTGAGTCAAGACTTTTCATTCTCTATTTTTTAGAGCCTTTTTCATCTCTTTTTTTTTCGAAAGAGAGATATTGCTTTTTCTGCTATTCTTTTGTCTTTTGAGAGACTTTTTTCACTCAAGAGAGATTTTTCCTTTTTTTTTTTGGTCATCTCCCTTTTCTTTCTTTTTACTTTTTTTTATGTGAAAGAGAAGAAAAGCGCCTCACCGGATGAGTTTTTGTGCACTTTCCTTAACGGGTCTTCATTCAAGATGGTTTTGCCCATAGGGCGATTTTATCGTTCACCACATGATGATCACCAATTGAGTTGTAAGAAGTGAATTTATCACTCAAATTGGCTAAGCAAAGGAGAGAGTGTGTATGGAGTATAGGAAGAAATGTTCTTCATTATGTCTAAGGCACTTGAATTACTGCAGACTTCACATACAATAAATATACTTGAAGATTGATGTAAGTGAAAGCAAGAAAATTCTAATCATCATTGAACTTTCTGGAGATTGCCCCAATAAAGTGTTATTCATGACATGGGTATGAAATGAATTCTTCGTTCAATGGGGTTAATTAAAGGATAATACGCAGTGTATGGGATAGAAGAAATGAATGCCTCTTATCACTTTGGTCGTCATACTTTTCGCCAGATAACTCTTTACCTTGTAAGCATGGAATTTTCCACTCTGCTTACCCGGGTTTAATGTGCAAGACATGTACGAAAATGGCTAGCCTTTCATCATCTTGACGTTTCTCATTCAAATGATTGATTTAATTAGACCAAGGAGATTTCCTGATTAAAACTATCTCACAATGAAGATTAGTAATGCGAACAAAGAGCAAATAGAACAAATGCATAAGAGTTTTGAACTCAAAAATGAACATCACAAATTGATTAAATAAAAATGCCAAAACAAATCACGTGTAATACTTCTTTACAGCATTAGAATTAACAGGGCTGATAAACACCCGACCATCCATCTCAGCTAAAATCAAAGCAACTCCTTGGAGTACCTTTTTCATGACATACGATCCAGCGTAGTTCAAAGCAAATTTTTCTTCCAAAAGTGAAAATATTGGCAACAGCTTTCGCAAAACAAGGTCACCTACCTAAAAATATCGAGATTGAACCTTCTTGTTAAAGGACTTAGCGACCCTTTGCTGATAGCATTGGCCATGACATAAAGCCGAGAGCCGTTTCTTGTCAATCAAATTTAATTGATCTATCTTTTGTTGGATCCAATCAGCTTCAATCAGCTTGACTTGAGAAAAAACATATAGGGAAGGGATTTCCACCTCAACTGGCAATACTGCTTCCATGCCGTAAACAAGAGAATATGGAGTTGCACCAGTCGAGGTTTGGATTGAAGTTTGATATGCCATGAGTGCAAAAGGCAACCTCTCATGCCAACCTTGATAATTCTCGGCCATTTTAGCCAAGATTCTCTTGATGTTCTTATTGGCAGCTTCCACTGCTCCATTCATTTGGGGACTGTATGGGGAAGAGTTTAGGTGTTTGATCTTGAATTCCTTGAATAACTCATCAACCACCTTGTTATTCAATTTCAATCCATTATTGGCGATTATAGCCTCAGGCGAATCATATTGAGCAATAATATCTCGACAAATGAATTTCCCAACATTTCATGTTGTGATTGCCAAATATGTAGTAGCTTCGATCCATTTGGAAAAATAATCAATGGCAACCAGGATGAATCGATACCTATTAGATGCCTCTGGGTTAATCGAACCGATTACATCAATGCCCCACATAGAGAATGGTTATGGCTCAAATAACTGATGCAATTTGTTTGGAGGAACATTAATTTTGTCACTATAAATTTGGCACTTGTGACAACTCCGAATGTGCTGAATTCAATCTCTCAAGAGTGAGCCAGTAGTAACCCAATCTCATGATCTTCTTAGCCAGCGTCTAGCCGTTCATATGCGGCCCACAAATTCCTTCATGCACTTTCATTATCAGATGGACTGCTTCGATGGAATCAATGCATCTTAAAAGGACTGAATCGAAATGCCGCTTATATAGATTCTCTCCATTCAGAAAGAACTTCGAGGCCATTTTCTTTATGTATCTTTGATCAGATGTGGTACTTTTCTTGGGAAACTCTTGCTTCTGGATGTAAGTCTTGATGCCTTAGCACCATGGCTTACCATCTGGCTCATGATAAGAGAGTAGTTTAGCATTTGGTGTCTTCCATTTTCTAACGGTCTGAAGAATAATTAACGCTAAATCCTCAAACACTTTGAGTCGGGCCACCCTCATCTCAATTGCAACTTGTAACCTGAGAATGGATGCTTTGTAGTCAATTATATTGTTGGTACAAGCAAAAATCAATTTCGCAGTTACTGGATAATGTTGCCCACCTGTGAATATTAAAACCGCTCCGGTACCTGATCCTGACAAGTTTATGGCTCCGTCAAAATACATAGTCCAGGTATAATCATCTACCACCACGATTCGGTTCTCAAGGTAATAGATGCCTTCATTTTTCCTTGGATTTTCGGTTAAGACATCAGCTATGACTCGTCCTTTAATTGACTTTTGTGATAGGTATTGAATGTTGAACTCATAAATAAGAACCTGCCATTTGGCAAGCTTCTCGACCCAGCCGGGTTGATTCAGTAAATATTTAATAGGATCACATTCCGTCACCAAAAGTACCTGATAATGCGAAGTATACTGTCGTAACCTATGTAGCACCCAACCAATGCTGCAAATATCTTTTCAATTTCAGAGTGAACATTTTACTCAAATAGTAAATAGCCCGTTCTTTTCCGTCTTCTTAATTTTCTTGAGTAAGCATTGGGCCCAGGGACTCACTATGGATTGTGAGATATAAAGTTAAAGGTTGTCTTCGTATTGGCGGGACGAGTACAGATAGATTCATGAGGTATTGCCTCGACTTTTCAAAGGCTTCTTCACATTCACTATCCCACTTGACTAGTGCATTCTTCTTGAGTAATAAAAAAAATGGCTTAGCGGTTTCGCTCAGTTGGGAGATGAATCAAGCAATGTAGTTTAGTTTGGCCATGAGACTTCGAACTTCATTGACAGTCATTGGCGGTTTGAGCTCACATATAGCTTTAACCTTGGATGGGTCAATCTCGATGCCTTTGCTACTGACAATAAACCAAAGCAACTTACTCAAACTAGCGTCGAACATGCACTTGGTTGGGTTAAGGTGCAATTTGAACTTTGAAGCGTTTCAAATAGCTTTGTCAAGGTTTCTCTATGATCTTCTCTATGCCGAGTCTTTACAGTCATATCATGGACATAGACCTCGATCTCTTTGTGTATTATATCAGGGAACAAAGTAACCATTACTTGTTGGTATATTGCTCCAGTATTTTTGAGGGTGAAGGGTATAACTTTGTAATGGAATACCCCTAAGAGATAGTAAATGCTGTTTTTTCTTTGTCTTTCTCGCTCATTAAGATTTGGTTATAACCTGGGAAATCATCCACAAACGAGAACGGCTCAAATCCTACTGTACTATTCACGAGTACATCAATATGTGGGAGCAGAAAATCGTCTTTTGGACTAACTTTGTTCAAGTCACGATAGTCCACACAAACCTAAACACGACCATCCTTCTTCAATATAGGAACTATATTAATTACCCAAGTATGATACTGAGTAACTTTTAGGAATCCAACATCTATGAGTTTCATGACTTCCTCTTCGATTTTCTTTGCCAACTCTGGTTTAGTCTTCTGCTGTCTGTGCTTCTTAGGCTTAACCAAAGGATCTATCGGTAAACAATACTCAATAATTGATCGATCAAGACCGGCATATCTGCGTATGACCAAATGAAAATATCCTGGTAGTCTCTCAGCAACTTTGTCAATCTTTCAACTCTTTCCTCAGGGAGACTAGCCTCGATTTTAACCTCTTTGGGATTTTCTGTGATGCAAGATTGATTGATAACGTTTCTTCAATAATTAGCGATTTGTCTTTCTCATGTTGCTCAAGGCTCCATCATACCTCTTCAACCTCAAGATCGGACTCATCTGAACGTCCCAAATCATGAACATTGCATATTTCAGGATCAATCGTATTCCCCTCCTCATATTTGCCCTTAAAACATAAAGTAATGGAATAAAAAAAAGGGTTTAAACATGTATTTGCTTGGCAATTTTGGTGCCTTTTCAATGATTTTTTTTTTTTTGCTTTTGAAAACCACGAGATGAGAATTCTTGAAGAAGCCCAACCCTCGTTCTAACCATGGATGACATTAGGGGTGAGTAAAAAAAACCACGATCCAACCAAACCGGACCAGACCGTACTCAACCGGCTAATTTTGGATCGTAACCGGCGAGTACGATTTGGTTTTTGGTTCCAATTTTCTAAAATCGGTGGGTATCAGTTTGGTTCCTGATTTCAGGTGAGAATCATCCAATCGGCCTAACCGAACTGGTTTTTATATAATATAAATGGGCCAATTTTTTAATGAAACCATCTCTTAAATACTTAACCCATCCATCCCAAAAAAAGAGCCTAGATCCGCAAAATGAAAAAAGACCCTACCCTAATCTCAACTCTCTTCACGCTCAGTCGCTCTTGTTGTAAATTCAATTGCACATTTCTTTCTTTTTCTAGTGCAATGGGTAGATTGTCACTTAACTGGTACCCTTAGGTTGCAGAGAATTTTGATTTACAAAGTAAAAAAAGGAAAGGAAAGTTTTAAGTCTAATGTTATATAGTTTTATTGAGTCATATTTGTGGGATTAGTATTCAATTTAATTTTTTCATGGAACGAGCAAGTGACGTTAGAACCGTAATCAGGATCCAACCAAGAACCGAACCGGACCGATGGTACGGTTCTTGGGTAGAACCATGGAACAAGCGGTTGGTTCACAGTTCGCATTTTGCGGAATCGGTCCCTAACAGATGGTTCATGATTTTAGGGTGGAACCATCCATCCTGTGAATCGATCATCCCTAGATGACATACTTGTTCGATCGTTGGTTATCGTCATTGGGCTAGTTTTGGGTACTTCGACAAGATTCAAAAAAGTAGTGAAAAGAATATGTAATTTTATTGATATCAAATCAATGAATTACATCTTATTGGAAAGGAAATCCTAAAGTGGGATAATGAAAAAGAAATCCTAAGAAAGCCATAAAAGTTCCCATGCAGGGGGATGCGGAAATAAAAAGATGTTACTCTGAGTCTAAACCCTCTAGTGGATCGTTAAATATGACATTGTCAGATGGCTTCTGAGGCTTGGGCACCATATAAGGTTTAGCTTCAGAGGCTTCATCAATCTTCGTAGGGTCATCAAAGACAGCTGCAACGGTCAAGTCACCGAACCAATCGGCCAGGTAAGGTATGCCATCATCGTCGGTATTATCGGCAGCAAGTACCGTTGGTTCAAGATCCTGGTTTTTCGGTGAGCTAGGGAAGACTATCCTGAGACCATCCTCAAACTTACTCAAATCATTGTGTCCACCAACTATTCCAGCAAAATGGAAGGTCTCGCTCAAGGGCGGTGGTAAAGGACTACGCTCTGACTTGCCATGGCCTATCGAGCCCCGTTTTCCATATCTAGATTGGTCATATCCACAATATCCCAAACCGATTATATGGGATTGTCTGTTAGTTTTCAATTGGGATACAAATCCCCTAACCATGCTTGTCTAATCTAGTACCAGGTTCAAAACCATTGTTTACCATTACCTTAGCAACGATAACAGAGGTATCGGATAGCTCAAGGATTGGCAACGGACTCTTTGGTCGAAGCATAAATGGTATGTACCAACTTGAAGGAGTAGTAAGAATCCTCCTCATTGTGATCTGGCTCAACATACAGAATAGCCGTCTCGTTATAAATACGAAAATCTTCTTCTTCGTGACGATGACCAACTTCTGTTCAACCACAAACTTGACCTTCTGGTGTGGACTAGATGGGATAGCTCCAGTATTATGGATCCAGGGACGACCCAACAAAAGATTAAAAGCTGAGGGGATATCCAACACCTGAAACAAAACATCAAATATAGAAGGACCAATCTATATCTCTAAATTGATCTTTCTCAAAACACTCTTCCCCATTCCGTCGAAAGCTCTGACCGATAAATTTATCACCTGCATCCTGGCTGGGTCAATGCCCAAGCTATTTAGCATAGCCAAAGGGCATAAATTTAAAGCTGACCCATTATCAATCAGCACTCGAGCCACATGAGTCTGATTATACTTGACCAAGATGTGTAAAGCTTTATTATGACCCCGTCCCTCGATCGGAATCTCATCATTAGCGAACGCTACCTAATTTTTCAGAAGGATAATCCTGACAAAATTCTCTAGTTTGTCTCTATCGATATTTTCAGGCACATGGACTTCTCCCAACACTTTCATCAAAGAGTTTCGGTGCTTCTCAGGGGACTGGAGGAGCTCCAATAAAGAAATATGAGCCGGCAACTTGCGTAGTTGATCAACCACACAATATTCGCTTACCTTAATGATCGCCAAGAAATCCTTTGCTTCCTTATCTGTAGTCTGCTTGGCCGGTGGTTCATTGAAGATGCGTCCTAACCTTGTTACCAGGGCCAACTCATGGTCATAAGACCAAGGCACTGCTTTATCATCTTTATATAAAAAAGGTTAGGGTGAAATGATAACAAAACTGTTAGGTATGACAATTCTAAGTCCATCGTCAGACGCATTTTCTAGGGCAGGCATGTTGGCTAATTCAGGGTCCACCTTGATCTCGTTAACCGTTCTCCTTTCACCAACTCATTTTCAATCTTAGGCTCACCTGGACGGTCAATGCAGCTAATTCTTTATCCCAGTCAATGATGATTTGTGAAGTAGTAGCCACTACTCCAGTTTGGCTTGTGCATACAATCATTCTTTGTTGAATCAGACTCAAGATTGTCCTACTCACTTGATCTAATGATAGGACTTCCCCCATCTAATAATAACTGGCTCGAACTAAGGCAACAAAGATATCAGAAACTTGAACCCTGAAACTTTCGACAGGGCTTGTCTCATCTTCAAAAACGGCGTTTATCTTACCCTCATGGCTAGGTAAGGGATTATTCTAAACATTTGGTTGTCCATTTTTCTAGAACGAGAATGCTCCTGATTCGAGCAAATCTTGGATACGATTTTTCAGCACCTAGCAACCATCAGTGCTATGCCGAGGCTCGTCACGATGGTAGTCACACTTCTTAGATGGTTCAAACTTTGCAAATGAAGCATAATTGGGCCTTAATGGTTCAGTTGTCAATAGATCTTTCTTTCATAACATGGCTAACACTTGAGAAGGAGTTCCAGGGAGAGGAGTAAATTATCGGTTGTTACACCAATTTGCTCTCTGGTTTTGTGAACCAAAATTGGCCTGCTGTTGATTAGGAATCTACACCTTGGGCATTTGAACCTGAGGCTTTTGTCTGTAGGTCATGTTCACTTATAGGGCCAGTTCCTTATCGCTCTTGATCGGGAACTGCTTAGTGTTAGAGTTGGCATTGTCATACCACCCTTTCTTCAAACCACTCTCGACTTCCTCACCCATTGCGATGAGGTGGTGAATGAAGTGGCCGTTGTTTGAAGGATGCATGACCACATGACCTGAGGTAAGGTAAATATGAATAATCTCACGAGCTCTTGCTCGGATGGCATCGGTTTTAGCTGAGACGTAATATTTCTCCACCTGGTGGCATACTGCTTAATCGTCTTGCCCTTCTCCATTTTCGACTGCTCTAAATTCTCTCTAGTTGTGGCAATATCCAAGTTGAAGCTGAAATGCTTAACAAATTAATTGGCTACCTTTTCACAATCCTCCATATAATAAATTTCGTAATCTGTAATCCATCTCATGGCTGCATCTTTAAACTGGCTTGGAAAGTTTGAACTATTAAAGGACCATTAACCACATACTTGTTCATTCTAGTGTGGTACATCTAAATGTGTTGAATTGGATTGGAAGTGCCATCATATTTTTCAAAATCGGGCATCTTGAATTTCTCAAGCACCTAGACCTTCGAAAAAATGGATAGGTTAACATGGGAAATATTGTGTGTCCCTTTCACCTCTCTTATCATTTGCTCCATCTGACCTATGATTTTCATGGCTTCCTCGCTCATTCCCCCAGTTACAGGACTAGCTTGGGGCATCGAGATTACGTATGATGCGCCGAGCTAATACCCGTAAAAATAACATCATCCAATGGTAGAGTAGGTATAGGGACATGGTCTGTGCCGTTGCTGGGTTTGTTCATTGGTAAAGGTGGAGGAGGCGCTGTGGGTGGAGGAATCAAGCTAGATGGCTACAGCATAGCTGCAAATCCAGCCGCCATCTTTTCCATTGGTTGAGATACTATCCCCTCGATCCGTTCATTCATTACATTCGTGTGCTTCTTGAGGGCCTATTGAACTATTGCAATGATTTAGCTCTATCGGCCTTCTTTTTCGCTTTGAAGCGGGTGTTATGGGGGTGTGGAATATCCATGAAGAATTACCTGTAAAAATGCATCAATATGATCAATGTATTGGTAAAACAATGATGAGCCGATCCATGACGTCCCTCTAAACCCAAAAATGAAAGTCACCATGATCAGAGGATTGACTCAGTAGATTCTAGTTTCGTTGGCTGTTACAAAACAATTTGTATTAATTTTCAGAGTAGACAAAATAATGAAAAAATTTGTGGGGACATAGATAAGACAATTATGAATAACTTTCATGTTTTGAGTTCTTGCAAAAAATGCACATATCAGTATAGTTTAATACATCTTTCAAAAAAATTTGTTTAGAAAACTAGTTCGTCTGATTTCTACTTATGGGATAAATGGGTCATCAAAATTGAGAATTAATGCCCAAAACTTTATAGCTTACTATTTCTAAGTCCATTCTATCACTTTTATGTTTTGACTTCATCCAAAAAAGCATTCTTTCTAGTGGCAATCGATGAAACAAAATCAGTGTAAAAAAATTTCCTGAAAACCCAGATTGTTTTTCCTTCATTATCAATTTGGTGGAAAATGAAAAACATGATGGATTGATCTAAAAATTCTACACATTATAGGTCAAATCTTCCAAACATCTTTCATTTAATGGTAGGGACCCAGAAATGGCCAGAAGGAAATCAAAAAATTCGTACAAAGCAGCAAGGCATACATGAAAAACAACAATACATAATGCAAACTAAAACATGATTCTAACTAGCCCGATCTATGAACTTCTGGGGGATAACACGACTCTTGAGCTTCTTGTATTTGCTATTGATCCTATTGGTTTTCTCTTTAGCCTCGGCAATCTTGCGCTTGAGAGGATTGATCTCGGCTTGTTTTGTGTCATGAACAGACGCATAAGGTATCACTAGAAGCCATTCTTTTGGAATGACATGCTCCCGTATGTATCTCACAGAGGCATGATATGTCTTGATGTTTCCTATGAGGATCCTCTTGGTAAGATTAGCTTTGTTGGCCAGCATCGCACATGCTCTTCAAACCTCCCGCTTCCAATAATAAAGTCGATGTGAACTTTGTCGTCCTTCGAGCTTAGAGGGATTGACTGTATCACCCCATATTATTGGACACCCTTATCGGATAATACTCAGTAATGCCAGAGATACCCAAGAGAGGTACAGGTGCCCCATCTCGACCTGCTAGCCTAGCTTCCTCCACTTGAGCCATGGAGCTTTTCACAGGAAAGTCATAAGACTTGGGTTTGTTAATAGGACTAGCCATTAGGAGTAATGGTGTTCAGGGACCCGGTCTTGTTCATGCTTAAAACTCAAAAGTGGGTATTCATACTCAGTAATTTTTGAAATTTCAAGAAGGCTCCAAAATTTAGTAAAATGAGAGAAGAACCAAACTTGAAGAATCTCGGGTGAAACACGAAATCTCTTATCATGGTTGCTCTTAAGTTTTGAAAGAGAGATGAACGTTTTCGCTAAAATGGTATTGACACAATTTTTTCCATTATTAACTTGTCGAGCAAAAGATGCGACCAAAGGGTCGATTGCATTTATTTTTTGTAAAAAAACTAGCAAGCCAAAGAACAATAGCATGAAATTTTGGCTTGGTCATACTCAAAGGTAGTTTTTGCAAAACATAAGTCCAAAAACAGAATGGGACAACTCCCTCGATTTGCCTTTGAAACCTTGGCCACTTCATCTCGATTAACATTTAGATATTTAGATAAAATCAGAACTAGATCCTCCCCATTTGACAGGCTAACCAAACCCGAGTCAAGTGACTTTCCAAGAAGAACGCTATACTCTTTTAAAGTTGGAATTAGCTCATGCTTACCAAATATGAATGTTGTAGTCCTCAGGCTCCAAAAATGACTTAGTGCATGGATGAGACCAAACCGAAGTCAAATATCAATCAATGGGAGCATACGGCCGATGTGAAATTTGACAATCTCTCAGCCATCCTCATGTAATTCATTCCACCATTCCTTCAATTGGTCCTTAGCCGGAGCGATGACTCGAACTTCCCCCATAAATGTATAACTCGAGACTCTAATGACACACCTAAATAGTCATGGACCAACTCAAAAATGTAAGTAAGCAAAAGAGATAAAGGATTGAGAAACTACTGCCTTTAGACAATCGAAAGTAGCAAACACAGAGACATGCACATGAGATGCTTCATGAGGATCGATTTCTATCTAACATGGCTTAATAAAGGTGGAGTCCGAAGAATATCCGGATCGAATCATGTTAGTTTGTGATTGAGTCGAGTATCCCCGTAAACATTCGGCTTAGCCAAGTAATAACCTGCATCATAATGGTCAATGATGGGGGTGGTAACTCCTGGTACCAATTTGAAAAATTCGGGACTTGAGAAGTGCGACTCGGGTCAAATGGTCATGGCCGAAGTGACTCTAATCAAGTACCATCATAAGCCTAGCCATTCGAGTTCAATGGCGAGTAGTGTATGCTAAGTGTATATGCAAAAGCAGTAAAGGCATGCACAAAAGTTTATACTCAATCAACGCTTCAATATAATCTAACACATTCATTCCAAACTCTAATCTACAAAATAAATGGTTAACAATCAACTACACCCCTTATCCCTCCATATCTGCAAAATCATATAACACCTATTAAGTGAATTCCAAACAAGATCGCCTAAAGTGAGACATTTATAAAATTCCCATTGGCCTAAATCTACTAAGGCTTTTAATTTTCAAAAATTGAAGCACTCCAATTAGTTACTTATTTTATCAAAAATCAAAGTTTAGTCCCCGACGGAGTCGCCAAGCTATCGTGACCTAAAAAAATGAGTTTCCTCAGGCTAATGGATTATTAGATTTGTCAAATGGCTAACCTAATACGGACTCTCCCAAGCCGTACCAATTCGTAACTTCGATTTTATATTAATGTTCAAATAGTTTGGAGTCACCACTAATCATTTTTGATAAGTTGATTAGAAACCTAAGTAAGATTTCGGGAGAAATACCTTACTTCTACGAACCAAAGATTAAAGGATTTAGGGACTTGATTACACTAATTAATTAAAACTAATGCCCTTTTGGTACCTTAAATTTCATGGAATATCCTAAATTGGCAACCCTAGCTTGGTTTACTTTTACGCTCAAGTGATACGTTCTTTCTTTTGTATTTTTACTTTTTAAATGGGGTGTATGAAAGATATGAATACAATGACAATGAATCGATAATAAAGATGCAATGCAAGATAAAAAGCAAAATGCAAACAATTATACATTCGATTAGACTAAACATGCAAAAGGCATTGCAAATAAAATGCAACATGGACATGCAACATACGAAACACGTGAAAATATGCATGATGTATGCAAAAATAATGATTTTTTTAAAATATGGAAGGCAATGCATAAATGATACGCGAAGACTATGAATATGAATAACATTTGATATGTAAACATGGCATATATAAAAAAAAATGCGAATATGTGACACACTACACGGATATGCGAATAAGGATATGCAAACATGGGTACACAAACATGAGTATGCAACATGTGCATCGGTATGCATGACGTGGCATATGCGAACATGCGAGGAGACATGACACATACGGGCATGCGAGAATAACATGAGATATGCGAGCATGTAAGGATAACATGAAATATACAAGCGTGCGAGGATAATGTAATGAGTAGAATTTTTTTGGTATTTTTTTAGAATATTCTCGAATTTATTTAGGATATGCATGGATAGTTTCTTATCTTGAGTTTCATTCCAAGTTTCCAATGAGATAAGCTTTCTAAGAAGCTTATCTTTTTCTAAAATTTCAATTAGATAGGGTTTAAAGAAACCATATCTCACTAAAATTTTCAAATTTTTTTTTTATGGAATTTCAAATGAGATAAGGTAATAATCCAAATCAAACATGATAAAACAAACCAACGGATATCCAAATAATAACATGATAATCACAAAGCAATCCATGGATATTCCTCTTGAATTATTTTCAAAAAAAAATTCTACTTCCTTATACCAAAAATTAATTCGAGAAGATAGCGAATCGGATCTAAATAGATATAGATTGAATTGGTTAACTTTCCTTTTTGTTAATCCTAAAAAAAAATTGTATCCGAATGGTTACGGATAGGACTTGACCAGGTTTGTGTTTAGGGTTTTAATTCAGAAAAATTATGCCAAGTTTGGCCTCGAAAGTTAAGCACAAAAAAAATCAGATTTTTTTGTTCATAAGTTCTGATTTTTCTTTTTCCTTTTTTCAATTGCAAATCGCATACATCATTGAATCATCAAAACATATATGCAAGTTTCCAATCAAACAAACATTGATTCACAATCAAAAGTCTAGCAAATTACCTCTCGCAAAATCTTGGTTTGTCGGAAACTCGAGTTGATTTGAGGCTAAAATAGTGCTGGACTTCAAGACTTTTCTTGGTATTCACGTGCAACCAAAAAGAAAAGAGAGAAAGGGCACACTTCAAGGAATAGTCTTCATGTTTTTCCCCCCCCCTTTTCCTTTCTCTGATGGAATTTGTCCCCTAGAAGAAAGTCAATAAAAACAACCGAGAACAAGTTGATCTGGTATGTTGGGATATCAATGATCGTGGATTCTTTATTGACCACGTCAAACCAATGCTGGCGGGCTAGATGGACCGAGTCCAATAGGATGTGACCAAAGCTTCTTGCAGGGCGCTACCAAGACTCGTCACACCTTGGGATCGCCAAAGGGGCAACGTTCGTCGGCGGATCGATGGGAGCCATAAGAGTAGCTACGTCGTCGTGGGGGAAAACTCAGGATCTCACAGCCAAAACTTCCTCTTTGGTCTCTCTCCTCATCTCTCTTATTTTGCTCTGTAAATTCTGAATCTCTCCCCCAACCCCAGAGTTAAGGTTGCTTATATAGAGTTAAGACCAATCCTAGTCTTAATAGGAGTAGGAGTTATCACAGGCCATTGAAATAAACCTAGCTAAGGTAGGATTAGATTAGAGGCATTAAATTAGAAATCCTGAATTTAGAAGTTTTAATTACTTAAAACTCTTAATTTTCAAAATATTGAAGTCCCAATGAGTTAGGACTCTTTGAATTTTCGGCCCAATAGAGACGTCACCATGGGCTAGCCAAATTTTCAAGTAGACTCGAATCCATCGCTCTTCAATTTAAGCCCAATTCCTTTGCCAGTCTAAATTGATGCAAATACAATGCATGAAATAAAATATGCAAATTATGAGGAAATATTTTTGTGAGAGTAAATTCTCATTTTTTTTTGCAATATAAATGAAAAAGGAGAAATCAAAATTTAGGTGTCAACATGAAGGACATTAACGAAGAGTTGTGCCATCTGACCGTCGCCATCCCCATGCTACTCCTCGTCCGAATTCTCAATCTCACATAATCCGTTCACGTGGGCGTACAATGATGAAAAAGATCGCTCCTCTCATGCTGGATCCAAGTTCAAAGAGGATGCGACTCCTCTGCTCGTCAATCCATTGCCATTTGATGTGGTTTGTGAGAATGAATTTAATAAGCAAGCCAAATCCATTGCCAATTTGATATGGTTTGTAGGAACTAGTTTAATAAGCAAGCCCTCATAGATTGCATTACACATGACCATTACTGATCTCTGGTCTTGAGCCATGCGGACACCTAATTTTATCGGTCTAGTAAGTCATAACTCTCTTTTGAAATATAAAAGAAGCAAAGCACATGGACAACACAAAAATAGATAAATAGGCATTTTTTTATTAAAATAAAAAATAAATAAATAAAGCAAAAGCCAACCTGCAAATCTCAACAAATCTAGAGTGCCTTTTTTTTTGCAGGGGCTACCCACAGTTCCTAAAAAGTAACTTAGCAACCGAATTGAGGGTCCCAATCATAGACAAAACTAGGAAATATCTCGTCATCCCTTCAAACTAGGGCCAAATTAAAAAAAAGACATGTTTGCATGGATCCTTGCGAGAGTGAACGTGAAACTGGAAAGCTGGAAAGAAAAACTCCTATCGAAGGCAGGGAAAGAGATCTTGATAAAGGCGGTAGTACGGGCCCTTCCTTAATATGCCATTCGATATATAAGATTCCTATCTCAGTATGCAAGGCGATTGAACGAAGAAATAGCAAATTTCTAGTGGAAGCAAAATTCAGCAAAGCAAGAATTCGGTAGAAGAAATGGGAACACTAAAACAAAGTAAGATGCAAGGAGGACTCGGTTTCAAGGATCTCATAGCCTTTAAAATAGCTATGCTGGGCAAGCAAGCATGGGGGACATGCAAAACCCCTCAACATCATGGAGTAGGTGTTTTCAAAGGCATTATTTCCCTAATGGAGAGTTGTGGACAACCAAGTAAGGGCCTTGACCATCATGGGGATTACAAAGCTTGTTAGTGGGTAGAGAGGCAATCACAAAAGATTTAAGATGGGTGGTGAGGCGATGGTCAAAAATTAGATCATGGAGCATAAGTAGTTACCATCCGAAGTGATAGGAGGCCCTTCAAGTAGAGATGGCCTTCATATGGTGGCCGAAGTGATTATCCTAGGCACCAAATTATGGGATGAGCATAAGTTTGAAAAAACTTTCCAAGAAGACATTGTGTAGGAGATCATGGACATTCCTATTAACCCGAGAGCCACAGGGGACAGCTCAATTTGGACAGGGAATGCTACGGGAAATACTTAGTCAAATAGGGCTATCTCTGTATCAGGAATGACTCAAAATAGAACAACCCTAATTTCGCTACGTCCTCGTCACCAACCACCCCAAAGCTTATGAAATTGATATGCCATAATCTTATATCATCTCTGAAAATTAGATTCTTCTTATGGAGCATGTGTCAGAACGCTTTACACCTGACAAAAGAAAGTTTGTTCAAGAGGAAGTTAGCCCCCGATCCACTATGTCTTGTGTGTCGCCGTTCCCCAGAGACATTGAACATCTATTTCTGCTCTATGAATGGGTGCAAGAAAAATGGGCAAACACAAGGGTGGAGTTAGACATATCACTGCTTCGAGTACAAAGGATGGACAAGTCGTTTTCTAATGTCCTCACCAGCAGTCGGAACCACTCCCCTGAGCTCATCGCAAACATCCTATAGCTCCTGTGGAAGGAACAAAATAGTGTGGTGTTTTGTGGGATTAAAGCCAGATCTATGTTAATTGTGGATGAAGTCGAGTGGGACAATGCAATTTATGACAAGGCGGTGTAGAGCTAACAGGGTGCTAAAGGGAAAAGGAAGTACTCCCTTAGTTGTGGAACCCATTAGACCATATGAAGGGGTGTAGAGCAACAGGGTGCTAAAGGGAAAAGGAATACTCACTGTTGACACTTGATTTTTGGCCAATTTTATTTCAGAAATTTTTAGAAAATTCATAAAAATTCAAAAAATTGAAAATCAACTTTCGGGGACCTTGGCCTAGCCTAGGGAACCATTTTGAGAAAAAAAATAAATTTCCTTATTTTTCCTATTTTTCTATATTTTATTTCGAAAATCATAAAAAAAAATCAATAAAAAAAATGAGAAAATTGCAAATCAACTTTGGGGACCTTGTTTGGCCTAGGGAACCAAGTTTGGACAAAAAATATTTTTCTTATTTTTCGCATTTTTCTGCATTTTTATTTTCAAAAATTCATAAAAAATTAATAAAAAGTGAGAAAATTGAAAAATAAACTTTGGAGGGCGTGGCCAAGCCTAGGAACCAATTTTTGAATAAAAAATAGTTTTCCTTATTTTTGGCATTTTTAGTATTTTCAGAAATTAAGAAAATATGGAAAATTAATAAAAATAGTATTTGAGGCCAGAAAATTACCAAAAAATTGTCAATATTTTTCATTTAATTTTCCCTTCATTTTGGCTAAATAAATTTGAAAATATAGTCTGGAATCTAGGGTTTCTTGGTTAATTCCATTTTTCAGATTATTTAAATAATTCTAGAAATTTTATTTTAGCTTTTTAATTTTCCATTTTTGCATTTTTAGAGTCGTGTCATCCTCCTCTATTTTTCAAAATTAAAATCCAGTCCAAAAGCCCCCAGAATTGTCCAATTTCGCTAAAAAGGACTAGAATGTAATTTTTTATTTTTCAAATTAGTCCATGAAATCACTAAAAATGCAATTAAAAATTTTGTAGGAACTGAATTGAAAATAGGACGACGTCACCCCCTAGATTTTGACCTCATGAATCCATTGGTGTTGTTAATTTTTGTAAAAAAGGCCATTAAGACGCTGGATTTTACAAAATGGGTTCTCGGGTCAAAACCCAAAAATTGGGGTTTTTGCGCAAATACTGAAAATTGTCGGGAGAAAAACACCATTTTCGAATAAATTCGATGCCCCTGAGTCCAATTTTGAGGTCATTTTGAGAAATGTGGGCTATTTTGAGATTAATTTTGTTTTTTTTTTTGGTCGGTTGGGTCAACCGGGTCGAGTTAACCAGACCCGGTCAACCCATTTGACCCGACTGAGCTAGAACCAATTTTGGTTCTCTCCTTCGCGCGAAAATAACTCAAAATTGGGGAAATCCTAACCGAGCGATTTGACAAGATTTTGAGGGATTCTGGGGGAGTTTGGACGGAGATTTGAATGGAATCGGAAGGAGACAATCTCAGGGAGGTTATACCACTCAAATGGAGTTTAAAAGGGGACGGGAAGCTCGAGTTTGGGGGACTTTTGGCCGAAGTGAAATTGGACTGCAATCGAAAATTGAAGGGAATTGTGAGGAAGTGAAGGTGCAAACCACTTCGGGAAGGTCGCTGAAGCCCACCGGAGTCATCCTATACCAACTTCAGGTTTGCCGTCGCACAGAAAGGTGAGTCCCTTTTCGAGCTTAGCTCGGGCCTCCAATGGCAACTTCCTAATCTAGCCTTAATTCTTGCCCTTTTTGTGTGCGTTTTACTCCTCTTATACTCCTGACCATATTCACGTCTTCATTTTGTGTCGACATTGCATGTGAGTCCTGAATTGAGCCCTCATCCCTAGTTCATCCTGTTACGAGTCGGTCAGAAAAATCTGGCAATCTAGAGCTCGATTAGAGCCCAGGTGAGTCTCCTGAACCCCTTGTGATGCTCTCCTGCAACTTAATCGCATAGTTATGCTCTGGTTTTTTAATTATTTGAGTCGCCATGTTTGTTCCTTGTAGACGTTTCAATTGTCGTGTTTCGACCGATGGATTTCTTCGAAATTCTGGTATGTTGATCTGGAGTTTGGATAAGAGTTGATCGGTGGTGAAATTGGCTTAATCGGAATAGGTCTTACCGTTAGATCATCGCCGACGAATGGCAGCCGTTCGTCCGTTTTTGGCCTGATGAAGAAGACGAGTCCAGTCAGCCGTCTGACTTGGTCAACGGCTGTCGTGGCGATGATGTGGAAACCCATGTCATCGGCCACATCAGCATGTTGACCTAGTCAAACGCTGACGTGGACGACACGTCAGCTCGTCATAAGATAAAAAGCCAATAAGTTGATCGAATGGACGAAAATAGGCCAGGTGTTGACATCATGAATTTTCTGAAAATAAAACGTTAATCCTTTAATCTTTTTTAAAAAAATAAATGATAGACGGTCAGGATTTAGTGGGAAATTCGATCTGGCCGTCGGTTGTGTATGAGAGGAGCAGATGGATTAGAGATGCGTGGCGAGTTATAGACCGTAGGATTATAAATAGCCGGAAAATAAAAGAAATAGAATAAGAATCTGAAAAATTTGAAAATTCAAAAAAATACTTAAAACTACGTCGTTTTTGGTCAGAATGGTGGGCTTTGGGCCAAGCTTAGGAAGTGGGCCGGGTTTATTCGACCCGGTCCGTAAAAAAAAAAAATAATAATTAAAAATTGAATAATAATAAAATAATAATAATCTAGAAAATCAAGTAAAAATAAATAAAAAATAATAAAAATAGAAAACTAATAAAATAGAAACGGTGTCGTTTTAGTTTAGGGTTTTTAGGTCGGGTCATTGGGCCGGTTAACCCCGACCCGATCCGAAGAATTAAAATTAAAAATAAAAGCAATAAAATAAAATAAAAATAAAAATATAGAAAATTTCAGAAAATGTCAAAATAAGAATAAAAAATTCAAAAAAACAACCAAAAATCAAAAGAAATCACAAAAAAAAAATTCAAAAAACCTTAGAAAAATTAGAATAATGGGAAAATAAATAATAAACAATAAAATAAAAAAATCCATAAAAATCGTAAAAATCCTTTGAAAATATGTAAAAATGTCAAAAAAACAAGGGGAAATTTTAAAGAAATATAGGAAAAATCATAAAAGAATTCTGAAAATCTTTAAAAAATTAGGAAATCCCAAAAAAATTATAGAAATTCCTAAAAAATAAAATAATTTTTTTAAAAAAAAAAATAAATAAAAATAATAAAAAATTCATAGAAATTTAGAGAAATTGGAAAATTTGTCAGAAAATGTAGAAAATGTCTGGAAAAATTGAAAAATTTCATAAAATTTAAAAATACCCAAAAATTCCCAAAAATTTTGAAAGCTAAGGAAAAACTATACTCAATTAGTTTAACCCATTTTTGACCTCCCGGGCTTAGGAAATTACTATTTTACCCCTCTGGCCAACCTAACCCAAATCTTTCCAAATAATTTCAGGACTCAACCGGCATTTCCTCTAGTTTCTGAGACTCCTCTAAGATGCTATTTGATTTGGTTTTCCCTTAATGTGATTCTTTCATTCATTGATTGGCAATTATTCCTTATGGTTGCGATTGATAGGTTATCTTTCCGCATCTACAAGAACCCATTAGACTTTTAGGACTCACCTTACCCAGAGAACACCTTCACGAACCTCTTAGATTAGGAAATCACTCAACTTAGGTACCGAAAGGGCGTCGATAGCAATATCGATGTAACTAAGTCCCCGAATCTAGATCTCTGGTTCCCGTAGGATTGAACGATCTCTCCCAATCGTTCGATAGGTTTTCAGTCATACCCTCCAATAAATGACTGGTGGCGACTCTGATGGCATGCACACTATTCACATGTCACCCGACCCCACTAAGGTCGACCTCGATTTAAATTTTCCTGACGCAATTTGGTATGGGCTTGGGAGGGCCCGAACTGAGCCCAGACCTTAAGATGGGCCTAGCAATCCATTAACTCCCTCGGGATCCGGAAATCTCGGGAGGGTCACGACACTCACCTTAGTTGTGGAACCCATTAGGACCATATGCATGGCACTTTAATGTCGACTACCCATGGAAGAAGGGTGACAAATTTGGATTTGTGGCCGGTATTTGTAGGGATGGTAAAGGTGTTATCGTAGCCAGCTTCACAAAGGAGGAAATGCAAATTCTACTTTGGAGATGGAAACTATCGGCGTGCTGTAGGCCCTTCGTACGGTGTAGGTAGAGAGAGAGAGAGAGAGAGAGAGAGAGAAGAGGGAAGAGAGATGGATTTGGTGGTGGTTCTTCAGTCATACAAGAGAAGCAGCAAAGGATAGACATCCTCACTAACAACGTGTCCATCCCCATCCTTCTATAGATGCCTAAGGAGAATTCATGAGCCTTCAGATCTCTCTTTGAAGACGGTAAAGCCATTCTAGCCTAACTCAGCGAAGGGAAAATTAAGATGTCTATATTCCATGGGAAGCCAATAGCGCTGCGAACTAGGTTGCAAAAAACCCATTGTAAAAATTTGCTTCCTTCGGACTAGAGATTAAACCCCCGAACCACTTTGGGATTTGTTATGTTGTGACTCTATGAGTACTAGTTTTTGTAATTTTATTTTTATGAATGAAACGTTAAAACCTATTTTGACCAAAAAAAAAAAGAGGCAAAGGCCCCATTACTGGGAAGAACATTAGGTTTGATGATTGGGTCACATTTTATGAATAATTCTAATCAACCCAAACAACTAGCCATAAACATTTAGTGGGAAGAACCTTAGGTTTTTCATAACTTGACAAGACCGCGTGAATCACCTCATGGACAGACAAATTAAGATGAAGTACTGATAGGATGCTAATTAGACATTAGCAAAATCAAGTCCCTAGCCCTAAAATATCTGGTTCGTAAGAAATAGAATGTCCTCCACATTTTCTATGGCTTCTAACCTGCCCCAATAGACTAGTGGCAACCCCAAATAGAATAGAATTCCATAGTTCGGAATGAATTGGAAATGTCCAACGTTGAGCGGGATAAGGGTTTGGAAGATCTCACTCGGTGACGCATGTTTCCGCTCGACAATCCGATTAACCCATTTGCCCCGCCCTGCTTGGGACTGAGTCGTGATAACTTAATTCTGGTATCCTCAATTGTGGATTATGAAGGGCGTTAGGAGGGCAACGTTAATACCCTTGGGGATTTGGCACGTAGGAGTAAAGTTCTTCATCCACTCAACTACGGCTAAGAATGATTTGACATTCATAGCTCACAAAACTTTCGACAGTGCATGCATCGTTTAGTTCCTTAAGGCTGGGTTCTCAAATCTCCCGTCAGTTAGTATGAGACCGGCATTCTCATTAGCATGATCAAATCGACGGTTTTTGCATGTAGATGAAAGAGGAGCTTCACACCACATGGTTGTCGAGATACTTATTAAAAAAAAGGTTATACACCCATTGCACTTCTGACAATTTAATTATAGATTTTTAAATTTGGTCAATTTAGCCATAAACCTTTTAAAAATTTAGCAATGTAGCCCATCCTGCCAATTCTGGTCAGAAATTGCTGCCGTAAACATCCGTTGTCCGACTTGTCACTGTCAATGCGAGCCTAAACAATTTTTTAAAAATATTTTTTTGAATTATTAATTTATTTTTTCTTTTCTTCCATTTTCATTCCCCCACCTTTTTTTTTCCTTTTTCCATGGCCGGTGAGCTCTGGCAAGGTTTGCCAAAATATGAACAAGGAGTTCACGAAGAGTTCTTAGCTAAATTCAATTATTTTGGCTAAGTTTAAATCTAGGCGAAATATTTTTAAGAAGTTTTGAGTGGTATATGTAATTATCTAGCATTTGAAGATGTTTAAATATTAACTTTGTTTATTATCTGAAAGCAACATATAGGACTGTAGACTAACATGTTGAAATCTGGTCAAGATTATGGGGGTCGCAATGTCAGGTGCTGTGTCACATGACAAGCATGTGGCTACACAAAATTGCCACATTGCGAATACAAAGAGCGAATGTTCTCTTGGTTTCCACTTTAACTATATAACTATTATTTCATTTCATAACCAGTCGTGGAATTTAAACTACAGTTAAAAGTCATATCCTTTGGGAAGACAATCAACCCGTGGATATACTTGCTAATGTTGATGTAACGAAGCAATTAGATGCCACTTTTTACTTGCAACCTCCAAGGGAATTATCCCACGTTTTGTTCAGTGATAAAGTTGGATTGTTAATTTTAGACTATAGTTTATTTTAGTTTATACCTTCTGTTTACCCAACAAAACAAAAAAGAAAATTGCATCAAGGCCCAATCCAATCGGAGAGATTGGTCAAGTCGTTAATGGGCTTTTACGGCCCATTTGCATTTGTTGGGCCAGGGCCCATTATACCAATAAGTTCTTTCCGGGTCGACCAAATGCGTTTTATGTAATCGGCTGAGCAGGAGTAAAGCGGGTTTTGGATTTTCACTCTCCTTTCTCTTCTAAAACCCCTCAAGGTTCGTCGTGCTCGTAATGGCGGATTTCCAGACCTCGACTCACCGAGCCAAGTGGATATTCACTCCTCATGATCTGGTAATTCCTTGAACATTCTCAATTTCAGAGCCAAGAATTGGAAAAAATTTCTAGCTGTGCGTGCTTCGTGGAGTTGCCGAGGAATGCAGGTTCTACCGTTGATCGATATGTGCTTGAAGCCAGTTGATTTGAAGGAGCTAAATGAATTTCGAACTGGGAAATCACCTGCATGATTTTCAGCGTCTAGTAGAACAAGAATATGCAATCTGCGGATGAGCTGTGAGACTCGCATGATTAGATGTGATCGTTCGTGGTGGATATCAATTTCTCGGTTCTAATGTGTACTTTTTCTCTTTTTGGATAAGTGAGTGAATGTTATATCTTGTGCTGATGCAGGCTGAAAAGTACAGGGCTGCTAATCAAAGAGCGATACAAACTCTCGAGAAGGTTCGTATTTCTTCTTTGTCATCTTTGGGTCTTCATCAACCTCTGTCTCTCCCGGTCGGATGGCATTTGCATATTGATTGGGACAATTTTTGATTCTGCTATTTCGATTCACTATCTTTGAGTTTTCATTGGTCCTTGCCTGATCCTAGAATAGCACCGTGTGAAGTACGCGGGAGATTGGCCAATGTTGGATTTATGACTACTTTTCTAGTTTATGAGAAATTATTCAGAAATCTTATGCATCGCACTTCTAGGGAAGCAAAAGGAGTTATTTTCTTCTTGGTTAGGTATGAAAGAAGGGGGTGCTTGATTGGGGACCTTCTTTGTTACCTGGCCTTTAGTTTAGAAACGTGTGCATGTACTTTTGAGTTAAGCTCATCAAGCATTTGGTCTTGAATCTTGATTGATTATGCTGGACTACGGTGAGATTCTTCTTGTTGTTGAGTGGGTTATTGTGGTAATTAGATGCCATGGAGTTCTCATCGTCATGTTTTCTCCTGCTTTTCTCAGTTGTTCCGTGTCCCTTCAAATATCATGACCATGAAACCTCTAATTGTATTGTTTACTGATGGAATTTGCTGATATGATGTGAAGTATGGAGCAACACGCATGGAAGTAGATGTCGATGGATCGTTGCTATACCGTGAGACTCAAGTTAATTCGAATGGTAATCCCTTTTCTTGTGCAGAGTTGTAACTCTTTCAGATGTTTTCGTGGTGGCAATTGTGTAGCCACTCATTGCATTCTCTCTCACAGTGTTGAGAATCCAACAATTTTTTTCAACTGCCTAATTTTTTCTACTCAACAGACAAGCATTCCCGTCCAAAATCACTTAATATTGAGGAAGAACAGTTTTTGAGGATGTTCTATGAAAATAAACTTCGAGAAGTTTGTGGAGCCTTTTACTTTCCGCATAAAGTTCAGGTGCAGTTTCCTTCTGTGCGGTATCACAATAGCAGCCAACATGGATGCGATTAGAGAGTAAAATTCTTATTTGGATTTTGGATTGTGCTTTTCTAGGCAACAGCTCTCATATACTTCAAAAGGTTCTATCTACAGTGGTCGGTCATGGAACATCACCCAAAGGACATAATGTAAGATACAATGATGCTGTTTTAGTTCTATCTGAAATTATGGCTATGGTAATTCTATAGCATCCCGAAATTATTTGCATGTATGTTTCTGTGCATGTGTTAGATCGAATTGCCTTTTGTGTACGGATGTTCTATGAATCTCTATTTGGACTTGCTAATTACACACTGCCATGTTCAGTTCAGTTGCCTCTTTTAGTTTTCTGCAGAATCTGTAACTTCAATGCTCATTCTCAGTGTCCTTTTTCTTCTTTTGAGCGCACTACGACCGTTTTACTGGAAAGTCTCATGATCTTGGAACTGAAATAAGTGCTTCTGTATGCACAGCTTAACCTGCATATATGCAGCATGTAAAATAGAAGAAAATCATGTATCTGCGGAGGAGCTTGGTAAGGGAATCTCACAGGATCATCAAGTCATTCTCAATAATGAGATGCTAGTTCTTCAGGCATGGTTATGCCTCCTCAATTGTATCATCTTTTCTATTCTTTTATTTTACTTATTTCAAACTCAATGCATTTTTTTTTTTTGCAGAGTTTAGAGTTTGATCTTATTGTATATGCGCCATATCGCTCAATCGAAGGTTTCACAGATGATGTTGGGGTAATTTTTTTTTTTTAATCTCTACATCATATTCCTGAATAACACCTATATATTTGTTAGAACAATGTTATGACTGCTATTATGCTACGTGTCTCTTCTTTTATCTCAATAATGCTAGTGCTGCAGGATTTCTGCCATGCAGAGGATGACCAGCTTCAATTGCTAAAGGTGATTTCTGTATTATCTATACCCTGCAGATGTCTTTGGTCTTACTTTGGAAATTACTTTGCATGAGTATATAAGTTGCGTATCCTCAGATTGTTTTCAAATGCTTTTTATGTAGCTCTCATATTTTGCTTAGCATTGCTTTAGGCTTCCTATATTATCCTTCCTCAAAACACTTGTGGAATTATTAAGTGTCTGTTTAATGAGCAGCTGGTCTCAAGGCTCAGCTTACTTTCTATCTCCAGAGACTGCCTGTGATGTAAAATTGACGCATTACTCATATTATCTTCTTTTCAAATGACGTGACAAGAGATGACAATAAAGAAGTCAAATATTTTTAATCCTATTTCACAAGTACATTTCCAGTTTCCTTCATTTTAACTTCTTACCATATTCATTATCTAGAGACTCCTGTCTATCTGCAAACTAAATCCTATGTATAGCTCCCGGTGAGGGAGACAGTTGAATAGTTCATTTGGATGGAAAATTAGGTGAATTTAAGATTTGTTGCGGAAAGCAAATTGTGTCTTCATCTTGAACTGTTGTTCAACTGAGTTTATTTGTTTGCCATTGAGAAATGCTAAACTGTTGTGCTGTTATATTCGTGTATGGGCAAGACCAATCTTTAATACCTTGATAAACTTAACTTCTTAGCAGAGCTAACTTAGTGAGAACCTTAGTTGTGAGTACAACATGTGAGGAGTAAGAACAAAAGCATCCTGCATTCATCGACTTAGTTGCTTGAAATTATAGAAGCATGACCCTTGGAAGGAAATTGAGGTTAAAAGGCCACAATAAGCCGGTGGGCTGAGCCGACATCCGGCATTTCGCCATACCGCTGGGGGGACATTCATGCTCAGAAATATGCATGCTTTTGATGAACTTGAAATAGTGTTATTATGTGGCTTGTGTCTTATGTACGTGATAGCCTCTGACCCAATCATTGTAGAATATTCGTTCAACAATATATCAAGTCAGTTGTTCTTTTTATCTGTCCCTGCTTCATATTTAAGTCTTCGTCTTATTTATCTTACCTCTGCAAATTATCTGTGTACTTTTGGAACTAGACTGCTCATATCATCCTTGTGTTGTACTAATTATCTGCTTTATGCTTGTGGATCTTTTCCAGGAAACTGCAAAAGAGGAAGTAGACAAAATTATGCTTACTGATGCACCACTTCTCTTTCCTCCTGGACAGGTACTTCTTGCAGTTTAGATAATTTTTGTGCTCCTTTTCTTACAGGTCTACCTTTACTTGGTTCATGAGCAAATTTTTAGATATTCTTTCTAAATTTGAAACGTATCACCTGGAAGCTTGCGTTCAATTTTTGAGTAACTTACCATGAGTTTTATAAGCTTCATATGAGGATCATAGAGTTCTCCAAATAAAAAGGAGTAAAACTTGTGTCAGATGCTTCAACGTGTTTAATTGGTATCTGGGCAACAGAGAAATATGGCGCACTAGCAATTGTGTAACCTTTAAAAATGTTGGCTACAATACCGATAATAGTGGATGTCTTTGGAAACTATAACTATTGAATGGTTCCAGAGATCTTGGCCCATTCCTCATTGTATGAATCCTTTAGAATTGCACCGTACTTTGATGGTGTAGCTGAACTCTCATGTTATATGCTTAAAGGCTCTTTTATGGTTTCTGGTGCAGCTGGCATTGGCGGCTTTGCGTCGTGCTAATGAGGTGCATAGAGTTCTCGACTATGAGAGGTTAAAAGCTACTCAATTTCTTCTATGCAAGAATTACTGTTGCTACACTCATTTCTACATTGGGGCAGCCGGTTGTTCTGTTTCTCTTGGTACCTTAGTTGTAATGATGATTGAGCCAATTGGAACTTATGCTTCTTTTCAGATACCTAGAGAACATGCTTGTACGCCAAAATTCTATCCACAGCAGCACAGAGCTCATTGAACATCTGAATGCCATAGATTCCTCGGTAAATACTCAAGTATCCTTCCATTCAGCTTAAAACATGATCCAGCCTCATCTCCAGTAAAAGCATAACTGGTCTTTCAATTGCAATTCTACTTGAAATGCAAGTCATGAACCAAGTTCTAGGTATGGATAAAAAATTCTAATTTTTTCTTCATACTGCTGACTGACTACAGGTTAGGACATATAAATTCCCTTCAGAGAAGGATATGAAACACATTAACAGGAAGCTGAGATCTTGTTGGGGCCTTAGTTCACATGATGAGTAATTCCTCTAAACTCTTGTCTTATTATTATTTTTTTTAATTCGCTGTGGCAATTGGCATGTGAAACCTGTGAGATTGATGCTTTGCAGTAGTAAGAAACGAGAGAAGAAATCAAAGCACAAATCCAAGCAGAGTGCAGATTAGATGCATGATGGGTCATCTCTTGCTTAACAGTACGTCATATGTATCCATATGTCATATGTATACCTTGTGTACTGCTCTCATTATTTCCATTAAAACTGTTCTGATTGCTTGGTTCGTCCTGTTTTAGACTTTTTTCTCAGAAATGCTTCCAGTTGTTCTTAAATAACTAGTTGTTGATTCATGGCCAGTGTCTGCACAGCTGAAGTATTGTCATTAGTGCCGCACTGGTCAAAATATGCATCCACTGCGACCGAGGTTGCTGAACTTACTCTTCAAAGCTTGTTTTGCATCATGAAAATATTCCACAGTAAGGAGGTGACAGAGAAAATTGTCATCTAGCAGGTGTTATTCACAGCCTGAAAGAGCTCTTGCAATGCAACTGATTTGGGAGTACTGCTGATCGGTGAAGGTTGAGAATTTACATAAACTACTTTGTGTATGTTGGGTTTATCTGTGATGTAAATCTGCAGGAAGTGGCAGTCATGTATGCGCGACTTTGGGCTTGAGGATGAAAATTGTGCCGATTAGAATTTTCCTCTGTACTGGACCATAATTTTGTTGTGAGTGGCGTCCCAAATTTTTAGCTCTGGGGAAGCTCTTTAGGAATCTATATCTTTACTGACGTTACTCTTGTTTATTGAAACGAATTCACAAGGATGCTACCTCCTGTTTTAGCATAATTCCGTTCCACAGCAGCAAATCAGATGGCGACATCCCTTCTCGATGGGATGAAAAGGGAGTGAGTTTCAGGTTCTTATTCTGTTTACCAAAGAGTAAGCTACATACCTTGATGGATAGAGACTACATGCCATATATAATCCCTGGTTTTTCAACCAAAAAAAAAAAGCCCCCACAATTTCTAAGTGATTTCTAATTACAGGAAAATATTCAGTGCTCATCAAAACTTCAGTGGCACATAGGAGCACATGTGGACCACTAAAAAGTCGACACGTGTCTTGAATTAAATTAAAAAACATTGATGTGGAATGTTTTGTTTGGCTTCTGTCTTCCTTGTTCTTCATGGGCAGACCCTTGACCTCAGACGAGCGGCATGGCCGGTGAAGTTGCTGGGCTTCCGTTGCCTTTGGCATTGCTGATCCCGGTGACACTATCGCTTCTTCATATTTGGTCGTCCATGGCTGTTTGCTTCAACTTGCAACCCTTCCTTTGCCATGGCCATTGACGCTGGCCGTCCATGATCGAAATCTTCGGCCCTCGTCCATGGCTGTCATTTGCATGTTCGTCCATGGCCGTCCATGGTCGACGAGGATGAACACCAGCCGAATGCAAGGGACGACAGAGCTCGATATTTGAGCTTATCCATGGCTTTCAAGATCTCGTCCTTGCTCAACCTGTGGGAGAGCAATACAAGCATCGTGTTGCTAGGCGAAGCAGTGAAATCTTGCATCTTAGATGGTGAGAGTCCAGTAACTGAAAGCATCATTAGCTTATGCTTTGACCTGAATAGCATGAGACGTGGAATCCCACATGAATTAACATCGGCCTTCATCCATGGTCGGCGGAGACAACCACGAGCAAAATGCAAGGGATGACAGATCTCAATATTTGAGCTCTGTCTATGGCATTCAAGATCTTGCCCTCGCTTGCCGCCACGACCAACCATGAGCCGACTGCAAGAAGATAGCTTCCTCTGTTTTTCTTCTTGATTTTGAGCTCTATCCAAGTTCTGTCCATGGCCCTCGAGATCTCGACCCTGCCCATCGCCACGAACGAAATCAATTCTGGAGATCAACATTGGCAATTTGATCCTCGGCCTCATCATTGCCTAGCTAGTGTAACCCTCGATTGGAGCTTGAAGCCATCCATCTCTCTCCTTGGAACTCTCAGTCGTGCGACACCAATGGAGAAGGGGAAGACCTGCAACTCATCTGACATAATTCGAGCTTCACCTCTCTTCGTACGTCAACTCGAGGCAAGTAAATTACTAACCTCTATTACTAAGCTTTCTATTTGTTGCTGAATTGGAAGAATCCGCGTCGTATGGGTCAAAGTGCGCCAAAATGGTGACATTCGGATATGGGTGAACTAGGAAGTTGCATGTCGAATTTGTTGAGCGATTTGGATTCACGAGGACATGGGTAACTACGTCCCAAGGGTTGATTGACTTAGTTGGTGATGAAACGGGATGAATTCGGTTGGGCTTGCGGGAAGAATGGATGCTTTGATGCTCTAGTGGCAAAATGAAGTGGAGTTATGATCCTTTTGGTTGAGCTTTCACTTGATGTAGAGAGGATAAGAATTGGGAGACTAGGTAGTGCGGAACGTCCGTCCGACGGTGGGTAGGATGAATTGAATCGGTAGCTGAAGTGGTGTACATGTACGGCCACGATGTATAGGAGTTGTATCACGAAGTTCTAAGGTTCGAGGGTTGGATTTAGATATTTAGATTAGTATGGTAGCGGCACGAATAACAGAATATCGTAAGTAAATGGGCTGAGGAAAGAAGATGTTCAACTCGGTGGCTAGTCGAATGTTCGACTTGGGGGCTTTAGGGGCAGCATGTGGCGTTCCTAACTCTCCTTGTAGTGTGACGAGTGCTCATGTAGGTGCCTTTGCAAGCTTGATAGTTGAAAATGTATGAACGAACGATTGGTCTGGAGACTGAATAGACTATTTAGTCATTTATATTAGTATTTTACTTGCTGAGTTATATGCTCATTACTGTGATGTCACCATTTTTAATTGATAGCTATGCCTATTTCACCTATGGCTCCTTCCACTCGATGTGGCACCCCTCTAAGTTATTCGATCTTTTGGGAGGAGCACGAGTTACTTGGCTATCCCTCTATCCTTTTCTTCTAGTGCGTGATGGTAATGCTGGTAGTCATGGGGTTGTACAATGAGGTGATTCCCCTTCATTTTGTGTCCATCTATGCAATGTTATCAGGCTAGCCTTTTGGTCCTTTGCCCTTTTCATCGTCTAGAGCCGATGAGAGCAGCACTAGCGA
This sequence comes from Psidium friedrichsthalianum, assembly GCA_019149425.1. NCBI lineage: Eukaryota > Viridiplantae > Streptophyta > Magnoliopsida > Myrtales > Myrtaceae > Psidium > Psidium friedrichsthalianum. Next base: position 17,846 of record JAGVVM010001396.1, on the reverse strand, counting down.
GGGTGGTGAGGAGTAGTTGATAGTGATGTCTTGAGAAGTAGATGTACAAGTAAGCTTTTGACAGGTAGGCTTCGGACTATGGGCGATATGGCGGCGACTTTTTGATGTGACCATGGGGTGGTATCATCTGTGTACGAGCGAGGGAGATGGAAGTCGACACTTTTCGATAGCCTCCCAAGCATTTAGTTCGTCTTTTGTCTGTTTTCCCTTAAAATGGTCATTTTACCTACTGGATTATATATATAAGCAAATGTTTTTTAAATCTGAATGAGTTTTTTTGAATGCATACCATATATTGTAAGTCATAGTGAACCCTAAGAGGCTGTAACTCTTAGGCGTGCTTGCCATTTTCTTTTTCCGCATGCTCTTATCCTTCTCTTGGGTGGCTCACTGCTTGTTTTAGATAGATTGGCTTCCGCATTTGTATTATATGTAATATGAGATTAAAGCAAATAACGCAATTAGTCTAAGAAGGCAATGGCACTGGGACCACACATGATAGAAAATCACCAACCGGTGATCACCCCATTTAAATATTGTGATTATAAAAATAAGTTAATTTTTTAAAAAATAGGGTGATTACCGTATCTAGTAATTAAAAAAGGGTAATCAAAATACAGGGAAATAATTAGGTTAGTCACCTTTTTTTACTCAAATGCAATAAAAAAATAAGGCAATAAATCAGGTGTTTAAGCTATTTAAAAAAAATAGCATGATTGCCATATTGTTCTTAAAAATATGTATTGGTCAATATTTAAAACTAGGGTAAAACTAGGGCAATAAAAAGTTAGGGCGATCACCCAATTTGGTATTTAAAAAATAGGGTGATTACACACACACAAACCATGGTAAACAGGGTATTCGTCCTATTTTTAAAAGGTAGGGTAAAAATAATGCAATAAAATATAGGGACAATCACCCTATTTAACATTTAAAAAATAGGGTGATTGCCCTTTTTTATTTAATCAACTATTATTTTTATTGCACGAAAGAATGTGGTGATTATTTTTTGTTGCTGTAAAATAGTTGCCTTAGGTGTAATCACCCTATTTATTTAGTCGACCTATTTTTTTCAACCGCCCTCTTTCAAATAGGATGATTGCATGGACACCCATTTGAAAATGCATGGTGTTTACATTCATGCTTGATTGTGTCTTGCACATTATCAATCTCCCAAGCTTTACCATACCCAAGTAAAAATGTCAAACATTTTCTTAGCCTCTTCATTATTATTCAAATATTGCAAAACTCTAGTGATTTCTTTCCATGACATTCTCCCTTATCCTTTTGACTTACAATTAAAAAAAAAAGAAGGTCAAAAATCTTTTTTTTTATTTTTCTTTGTTAATTCGATGATTTCAAATGTTTGGCCTTATGATGTTAGAGTTCTATAATCATTTACATTACTTAGGGCCAATGATGGTGATCGAATTTTTAATGAAGAAAACATTATGGCTGTCCATTCGGTCCGATTTCTGAAAATTTACTATCCACCACTTATTTTTCAAAATCAAATCATATTTTCTGAACAATCAGGTCACGGGCTTTCCGTAACTGTAAAAATCGGATCATTGGAATATTGGGCGAAAAAGTTATGCTAGATCAAAATCTAGTCAAATTTAGATAAAGAAAATGCATAATTCTCCTATTTCAATTTTTTTTTTCTTCCAAATTACATTATTTGAAAGCTTTAAACTTCAAAAGACCACCCACTTCACCCGGTTGGCTCTAAACTTGTTTAGTGCTTTCCTTTCTATTCCCTCAAAGCCAAGTAAATCTACCAATTCTCTATTCCAAACAAAAATACTTAGGGCTTGTTTGATTCAATTTTGGACAAATGACTTTGAAAAAATGCAAATACTTTGAGCTAAAAGAGTTTGGTGAAATGCAAATATTATTTGATAAACTGTAATTAACAAGTACATTTGGATGCAGCTTTGACGCAAATGATGTTTGGTAAAAAAATACCAATTTTAAATGATTCAATTTTTTAATTATTTTGAATAATTTTTTATTTTTTCAAAAATATTTTTTATTTTTTATTTTTATTTTTATTTTTTTTTTTTATTTTTTTTTTTTTTATTTTTTATTTTTTATTTTTATTAATTATTTTTATTTTTTTATTTCCATTTTTAATTATTTTTATTTTTTATTCTTAATTTTATTTTTAATATTTTTATTTTTAAAAAAATATTTATATAATTAAAAAATATTTTTTATTTTTATTATTTTATTTTTAATTACTTTCTTTAAAGAAAAAATAAAAATAAAAGATTAAAAATAATATATATAGTTGCATTCTAGAAATGCAACTTCCTAACATACTTCCGAAGTTAATTTGGGCTAAAGGTCTTTAGGGTCATTTGAAAATGCAATTGGATTTGCCCAAAATTGAGGAGAAAATGAATAAAACACTATATGTAGGCATGGTCACCGGCCGATTTGGGCCCGAAATCGGCTTGATCAAACCTGGAAGCGGCTCATTGATTGGTTCAGTGGTTCAAAACTGGAACCGGCTTGTGGCCATAAGGGTCCAGTTCCGAACCCCCGGTTCAAAGTAGTTGCATCAACAGCTCTTTTTTAGAGCCATTGAAAGCCAACGACTAACATAAAAAAAAAAAATTAAAATTGTATGATAAAAAATTTATAAATGCCCTTTTCATCTTTCATTTTTTGCATAAATTCTTTCAATTCTCTCAAATTCTCTCTAGTACGCTCTTGGTTCTCTTATTTCTTATTTTCTCTATTTATTATCTCCTTTAATAATTTCCTATTTCAAATTCTTTTTTCATTCCTTTTTTTTTTGCATCATAATATATATATTTTATATATCCAAAAAAATGGCAAGGGGAAGTAGAACTAGTGGTAAAGGCAAGAGCATAATGAGGGAATCCGATTATCCTGACCCTCGTGATTATGCAAATTGGAAAATTGATATAAATGGTGAAATCAACATTTTTCCTAATATGGAGCAAGTTCATATGCAAGAGAGTTTTTATCCTTCTACTAGTGCTAAAGAAATGTCAACAATAAAGGAGTGGGAGGATACATCCAACATATGGAACCACTTGACGAAAGTTGAAAATTTGAAGAATATCCAAAAAGGTATGAATTAATTTGTAAATAACGGGATGAAACATACAAATATATAGGTGGATAAGGCTATGAAACATTTAATCGACATCTTAAGTTGAAACATCTAACTGAAGTAGGAATTAACACCAACCAACAATAAATTTTCGGATACGCCAATCCTAATATTTCTACTTTATTTTCTTATAATGAAAAAAACTTATAAAGAAGAATTAGGTAAAATTTTTTTCGTTGTGCATTTATCATTTAGTTTTGGTAAAACTCCACAAGCAAAACATGTTCATAAAAATACACTTAAACGTGAAATTAAAAATCTTCATAAAAAAGGAAAAAAAATATTTACAAACTTTTTTTTATGAATTTTAATGGATGTGTACATATAGGTAGTAATATTTGGAGTGATCATTGATAAACTAGTTCTTATATGAGTATAATATGTTATTGGGATGATGATTGGAATATGCAAAAAAGAGTTATTGCATTTAAAGTTTTTTATGATAGGCATACGGAAAATAATATTTATAGATTAATTAGGAAAATTTTAAAATAATATTATTTGCTGAATAAATTTTTTCAATTGATTTTGATAATGCTGCTGTAAATACTACTTCAATTATTAAACTGAAAAATATTTGTAAACCCACATTTGGTAGACAATTTTTTCACGTTATATGTGTTTGTCATGTTTTAAATTTATGTGTACAAATGATTTAAAAACTCTTCAAAGTTTTCTCAACCCGATAAAAATAACAATCCAATTTTTATAGAAATATCCCCAAATACTGAATGAATGGTTAAAATTTTATAGAGCAAATTGAAAAAAAACCAAAAAGATTTCCAAAAGATATTCCAAATCGTTGGAATTCAACTTACAAGTTGCTTAATAAATATTTTGCATATAAAGATTTATTATGTATATTTATTTTAGATAATGTATCTGAAATTAATTTATATCCATAAGAATGGGATAGTTGCAAATTCTTTAGATATTTTAAAAATTTTTAATAATGCAACTTATATTTTGTTTGTTGTTTATTGTCCTACTACGCATTTATTTTTAATAGAATATACTAATATTAGGATTAATATTGTGAAAAATCCCAAACTGGTACACATGTAACAAATTTATCTCAAACTATTTTTTATAATGAAAAAGCCCAAACTAGTACATTTATGACAAATTTACCTTAAACTAATCTTTTTTACCACGAAAACTCCCAAACTATTACACCTATGACAAATTTACCATTCGTTAAATTGGGTTAATACCACAAAAAAAATCAATTTAATACATTTGTGACAAAAATAAGGTAAAAATCCTAAACGGTACACCCATGAACTGTCACGTGCCATCAAACTCCGCAATTTGGCATTAGATTTAACGAAAACTAACGGAGGGTAAATTTATCACAAGTATACCAGTTTGGGGTAAATTTGTCACAAATTTAGCAGTTTGGGGTTTTTCATGATAAAAAAAATAGTTTGGGATAAATTTGTCATATGTGTATTAGTTTAGGGTTTTTCGTAGTATTAACCCTTAATATTATTAGAGTTTTTGAAGAAAATGAAAATGATGAGAATTTAAGTGATACTATCAAAACATTACGAACAAAATGGCTACATTATTATGGGGGAAATTCCTGTTATTTAGTTAGTTGCTTGTGTTTTTAATCCACGTTATAAATTAAATGCTGTAAGTGATTGTTTGAATACGTATTATGAATATTTACATTTTATTTATACAGTACATATCATAATTATATAAACAATGGTTAAAAATATAATAATAGAATTATATAATGAATTTTGTAGAACATATAATCTAGGTGATAGTGGATGTGGATCTTTTAAATTTAATGACTTACAAAGTGGGAACATAGATAAAATTATACATAGTACCCAACTTTTGTTGCATAGCAAAAAAAGCAAAATGGAGCAATAAGAAGTAATTTTGAAATAGAGAACTATCTAAATGGTTTTTTTTTTTTTGAGTTTGATGAATCTTAAGACAACATAAATTTCACAATATTAGATTAGTGGAAGAAGCATTCCACTCAATACCCAATTTTAGCTCTGATCGCAAAATAAATTTTAATAACCATTTGTTCAACAGTTACGGTAGAACAAGTATTTAGTAGTGGAAGCAATATTTTGGATAAATGAAGTTCAAGATTAACTCCCTAATCAATGGAGCTTTAAGCTTGTGCTGATGATTGGATAAAGGCTCAATATAGACAACAAGAAATAGATCGCAATAATGAAGTCAAATTATTTGATAACGGAGATACCACAGCCACCAATACATAAATGGATAGCGACAATTGAGGATGTGGTAAGTATGAGGTTATCAAAGGTAAGAGAGTTACATTGACTTTGATTCTTTTATTTCCAACAAGATATGTAGGCGTTTAATGATAAATCATTAAGTTTAACCTTCATCCCCCTCTTTGTTTTTTCATTTGATTACAATTTTTATTTGATAATACATTATTTCATAATTCATTATTTGATAATTTGATTACAATTTTATTACAAATTCATCATAATTTAATTTTTAAACTCAAAAACCTTTTTAAAAAATTACTGAAATCGATTCGAAATAATCGGCGATTTGAAACCGGCAAAACGGCCCAAAACTGGCCCAGAACCTGTAGTTCCTCCAAATTTGGAACCAGAACCATGGCCATGCCTAATCATATGCATTTAGACAAGGGATTTTAGAGTCCCAAAGCCTCCTACAAATGCTGAACCAAACGGACCCTTAGTAGTAATAGTGATAAGATGGTTGCATCTTAGCTTCACTATGGCAAGAAATACAAACTGAGTGAGACTCAAATAGTATTAGAGGTTGAGTTCTCGCAATTCATTTTTATGGTCAATATGCTATATTTCGATGACTTGATATGCAAAGTTTCTACTCGTAGTAGGATGAATAAATCCAAGCAAAGTAAAAATGGCAAAAAAAAAAAAGCTTTATTTTGATTAATGGGAATACCATTCTAGATATCATGTGGGATCGACTACTTCAAGTGTTAATGGACTATGAGAAACTATTTCAGTTTTTTTTTATACGAGCACAATCTAAAATGAATAAAAGACTAGGTTTCTTCCCTTTTTTTTTTGTTAAGACAAACCTTTCCCCACTCTATACGCTTAAGTACTTGTTTCGCATTGAGATATTTTTCTTGAGAAAAGGCCCTAGAAATTCCGTAACTTCCCTACATTACTCATTTTAGTGCCAACTTTTCAAAAAAATTACTTCAATGCCCCTTTGGTGTAAGAAAAAAGCATCACTTAAGGCTCTATTGCCAGTTTGGGATGCCTAAAACTCAACTTTGCAATATATTAAGACTCCATTTATTTCACGACAAATGCGACACTTTCGAAAAATATTTTTTGAAATTTGAAAAATTATTTTTCAAGAAAATGATAATGTTTTTTATTGTTTGGCTAAATTATAAAAAAGACTTGAAAAATATTTTCTATCGTTTGGTTTGAAAAATCATATTCCTCTGTGAACTCCTTTTAATAATTTTTTTATTTTCTATTTTTCAAAATTTGAATTTTTAATTATTTATTTTTATCTCTTTTTTTTTATTTTCTTCTTCTTCTTTTTATTTTCATTTGTTCTTTTCTTTTTTTTCATTTCTCCTCCTTCCTCCTTCCTCCTTCCTCCTCCCCCCAGCCACTGCTCCTTCTTCCTCTGGCCATCGCTCCATCCTCTTTCCTCTGGCCGCCCTACGATTGGCCATGACTCACCCAGTGGGCTCAAGGCGGCCGATCGCTGCAATCTCGGGCTCACTAGATCCAGGTGAGCTCGAGGCTCACTAGATCGGCGAGCTTTGAGCTGGGCTGAGGCCAGGGAGCTCCTACCTCGCCGGCCTTGTGGCGACCTTGCCTAGCCGACCTTGCTAGAGATTTTGGGGCTGCCCCATCGTGTTTCCGATTGGCTTGCTTGTTTATTGTCGCTGGTTTGACCTTGAGCCCCAAACTTATGAGTGACCAAACCCACATTGAACCCCAACCGCAACCCCAATCAAGCCATGACCCAGACTCCTCCTCGTTCGCCACGGCAACCGCAACCACACCCACAAGGCCGTCGTCGTAATCCGCCCCTCCTCCATTGGACAAGAGTAATGCTATGAGCGGAGAAGATAAAACATCAGTTCCCTCGGTCCAAAGTTGATCCTCTTCAAGCTTTCTCAAGGCCCACCATCTTCAGGGACAACAATGGTGGCTTCTCGTTGCCTCTTCGTCCTCGCCTTGATGCCTCTCTCTCTCTCTCTCTCTCTCTCTCTCTCTCTCTCTCTCTCTCTCTCTCTCTCTCAAATCCTCCCAAACCCAATCTTCTCACTTGAGGCCAGCATGGGGAGCCTCAGCCTCGCCAGATCTGGTGAGTTTGCCATCGGTGAGGCCAGCAAGGTGAAGTTCCCCAGATCACTGTTCTGTATTGGAATCAGAATGGTGTGGAAGAGAGAGAACGAGCAGCAGAGGTTGTGAGGAGAGAGAACGGGGAGGAAAATGGGAAGATTTTCTGTGGTTTTCCTTTCACACGCAAGCAAAAGAAAAGCGTGGACAGAGTCTAAGGAAATTTTCTATTGACCGAAAACATTTTCTTTGACCACATATTTTTCATTTCCCAAACATCAGAAATCCGTGAAAAATTTTCCAAAAAAACTTTATCCATGAAACAAATGAAGCCTAATTTTTTTACATGGCGTGCTAGAGACCTAACGTGCCCTAAATGACATTGATATACATTTTGGTTAAATTCAACAGAACAGGGGACCAATCGAGCTAATTTTCCCATCTTCTTCAAATCATAATTCATACCGAGGCATTTTGCGGCAAAAATTAAGAGCAGCTGGAATGGAGAGCAGGATCAGGCAAGCAACTCGAGTTATTGGTATTGTGAGCTCGGACTTTCGATGCAACTCCTTTGGGGCCCTTGACTTGTGATGCTTGATGTTCCAATGGAAGAGGTCGAATAGCTAGTTGATTTACGCCGGACTTGACTGAGTAAAGCTGTTAATTGCATAATCAACATTCAGAGGCTTAGTCGATTTTGCTGAAACTCATCGCTGATTTTAACTTCAATTGGAGGATCCAGAGCCTCAATTGCTTCCTCCCCCTCTCCAAAGGAGGCTCATCAAAGTACAAGACACAATCGGTGACATCAACAGATCGCTGAACTCCGTACACTAGGAAGGAAGAACACCTTTCGATCATATTTTCTAGCATTTTATTCTTCTTTTACCATGTAACATATCTGCCTGCGATGTCGGCAATCCACATTGCTTCAGGATCCATTCGACCCCTTTGCAAGATAAGCGATCAAAAGCCAGATCTTTGACATAAGCTTTTGCTAGAACAAACGAATTATCAAACGTTTGTGGTGGAGATCGCATCATGTACACCCACGTGATGGAAGCATTATCATTTGTCGAGACATATTCCACTTCATCGCCATCCTAAAAGATCAGTATCTTTTGAAGTGTGGAAGGTATGCCAATAATTACAGCGAATCCAAATTTTGCCCAACAAAATATTGTACGATACAACAGCATCGATAACAGAAAAGTTGTAGAATTTTTTGTACCAACGGGGACATCAACTCCCATTACCCACTAAGCATCACTAGCTTTCCCGGCGAAATCTGATGGGTGAACTCAAACGGTATAATTTTTTGTCGTCGCCTTTGCCTAATTTCTTGAAGAACATGTAAGGCATCAGATTCGGTGTCGACCCACCATCTATTAAGATCTTGGCTATTGGCCGACCATTGACTTTAGCTGAAATCGTCAAAGACTTCAAATGCTGTGATTATGAAATAAATGTTAATTAAATTGCACAACATACTCTTACTCGAGTTACAGAGCAGCCTTTACCATTTCGTCCATAGTAAGATTACCTTCTTCATCGGTTCTCATCGGCGATGCCTTGAAATCTTTAGGCAACTCGGCTTGAACGGTGTTTATTTGACAAGTGGGAACGATCCAAATGAAACATTTCTCTTTTCACTAGTTGTGATCTCCAGAGTTTTTAATCTTCCTACGTGGGCTTCCAAGGTCCATGGGGTTTTACCTAAAGTTGAGTTTTTTTTCCCCCCCTCCTTTTCACTGGGTTCGTAGATTGGAAGGCCCCGGAGGCTCACTTGATCGGAAACTTCACCTAGACTCACCACCAGCCCGTCGGCACAATGTCTTTCGGGTCAATGTCAAAGCTGGAAGCCTTTGTCTAATCCACATAATAGTCAAATTTTCCACTATGCATCCGGTGTCTCTGCGACGAAATCTGACGTCTCCATTTGAAGCTTATACAAGCCACTTCACTTGGTTCCTCTCACTATTAGAGGGCACTTCAAAAGACCTTCAAAACTTCATCGACACCCAGCTAAATCTATGGCACTTTTAAAAAAAATCGAGTTTTCTTTCAATCCCAGAATATGCCTTACTCCAATCAATGTTATCAGGATACCATCATGCTTATTAATTCTAACATCACAAGCACACATAATATTGTACTTAGTGTTGTTCCTCGAGAGAGAAGGTAATGCATTTCCTTGTCTTCTAATCAACCAAACTACACTTTATTGCTCTCTATCCACCAATAAGTAGTAAATCAGTTTATGTTTGTGTAGTGTGAATGAACAACTGAAATCCATAACTTATCCGTTAGACAATGAGTTCTCAATGACACTTAATATATTTACCACTATCACAGACACTATCATAACAGAATCAAAGTATGTATCTCATCACCAAGTCAATCTCATGCGAACCGATTGACTAATGACTATATTGAATTCATTGAAATGATTAACAAACCAACACACCTTCGTCCATCTTTAAGTGAAACAGACTTCGCATCAAGTAGAGCTTATCGATAGTAGACAGCTTCTTGTACATGTTTGACAAGGCATTCATTAGTCCTACAATAGTCTCCTTTCAGGATATTACACGTAATATTATAAACCAACGTTAGTCAAATAATACCCAATGCCTGTCTATTCAGTAAACTCATTCAACTTGCTTCATCAACATTGGCTTGTTCCTAGATTAGGCTAAGTGCATATTCCTTTGATATAGATAATCTTCAATTTGCATCTTCTGAAAATCAAAATCATTCCCATTAAATCTGTCGAGTTTCACTTTTCCTTTTTCTATCAACATGGATTCACTTCAAGTCAACCGAGCTTGGATCTAATACTAATTGTTCAATAAAATAAGCGGTCGAACAATAAAAGAGATAGAATAGGCAAATAATCGAAGAATAGATTTAGGTAGTTCGGTCAATTTAACCTACTCCATAGGAAAGCTGTTAAATTTGTGCCTCGAGTTTGAAATTTACGGAGATAGAAAATCTTGAAAACGTACAAGGAAGATAATCTCTAAATATCACAAGGATATTTGGTGGGCCCTGTCAAATATTTGACTTCTTGAAAAGGGCACACATAAAAGACGTTAGGTTTTCTCGATGAAAACCTAGCCGCACAAGAAGAGAAGGAGCCGCACACAAAAAAAGAGATCTTGAGCTTCTGGTTGAAGAGAACGCCGCGCACGAAGATCGAAAGAAAACAACGCCCACAGGTTCTTGTTTTCGGTTGTACGCGAGCGTCTTGCATTCTCATTGATTTGTGCTCCGTGAGAGTTATTATATCCAATTGAAGAGTTGTTTTACTTGTAAACACTTTGGGTTTTGGGTATAATCTAGGTGTGGGAAACACGAGCGTATTGAGCGATTGTAATTCCGATTCTCCGATTATAGTGGATTTTATTGCTAGCTCTCCCGTGGATGTAGGTTCCGATATTCGGACCGAACCACGTAATCTCTGGTGTTCTTTATCGTTCCTCGTTATTTTTCATATTTCCGGGCTTTTTTTTCGCATTGACATAATTCGCAAGATCCTGTTGTTCCGCATTAGTATTTCAACAATTGGTATCAAAGCTTGGGATCAGATTTCTAGATTGTGATTTGGGGCTTTTGCTTGTCTGATTATTATCTGGATATTCTGTTTATTGCAATTATGTCTGGAGTGAAAGCAGAAATTGAGAAGTTTAACGGGAGGAACAACTTTGGGTTGTGGAGTGTTAAGATGCGTGCACTTTTGACAACTCAAGGTTTAACCAAGGCGTTGGACGGCGAAGATGAGTTGCCAATTTCAATGAAAGAGGCTGATAAGATAGAGTTATTGGAGAAAGCAAAGAGTATAATACTATTGAATTTATCGGATGAGGTGTTAATAGAGGTGATCGGGGAGAAAGATGCTGCATCGTTGTGGGCAAAACTTCAAGCCCTCTATGTAACTAAAGGTTTGAACAATCGCTTATACATGCTGAAGAGGATGTTTCAGTTTAGATATACTGAAGGTACGTCTATCAGATCCCACCTAGATGAATTTAATAAACTCATTATGGATTTGAAGAATGTCGGTAAAACACTTGATGATGAAGAACAAGGCATGATGTTGCTAGCTTCTTTACCAGAGTCATGGAGCACTTTACTGATTCATTGCTGCAGGGGCGAACTACGATTACTTGGAAGAGGTAAAGTCCGCCTTATTTTCTAAGGAGTGGCAGAGAAAGTTGCGAGATGACAGTCTGGCGCATGATGTAGCGCGGGGACTGATGATTCGAGGTAGAGAGCAATATCGAGGGTCCAACAGTAGCAGCAGAGGTAAAAGCAGGTCTAAATCACGTCATAGAAAGTCCAAGGGACGCGTGAAGTGCTTTGAATGTCATGAGGAGGGTCACATCATGAGAGATTGTCCTAAGTTGAGAAACAGAGGTGATAAGCAGAAAGCTACAAACAGTATGGCAAATGTTGCTGAGGAGAGCACTAGTGATGCAGAGGCTGTTTTATGTGTAACTACAGGTTCGTCAGGAGACGAATGGGTGCTAGATTCAGGGTGTTCTTATCATATGACACCTCATAAGAACTGGTTTACTACTTACCAAACTGCAGATGGTGGTAGAGTTCTGATGGGGAATAATGCAGCCTGCAAGGTTGTGGGGATAGGGACAGTTCAGATTCGTATGCACGATGGCGTGGTGCGCACATTGACAGACGTGAGGCATGTACCGGAGCTCAAGAAGAACCTTATTTCTCTGGGGACACTTGATGACATCGGGTGTAAGTACACCGCTGAAGGTGGAGTACTGAAGATCTCTCGAGGTGCCATGACAGTGATGAAGGGAAGAAAGTGAGTTCTCTTTATCATCTACTAGGAGAGACCGTGACAGGAGCTGCTGCAGTTTCATCAGGTGAGTCAAATTCTAATTTAACTCAGTTATGGCATATGCGTTTAGGGCACATGAGTGAGGCAGGTATGACGATACTGAGTGATAGGGGGTTGTTAAACGGTCAGAAAACAAGTAAGTTAGACTTATTGTGAGCACTGTATCTTTGGGAAGCAGCGCCGGATTAAGTTTGCTACAGGTATTCATTCGACCAAGCAACCAGTTGAATATATTCATTCAGACGTTTGGGGCCCGTCTCCTGTTCCTTCGAAAGGAGGTGCCCGATATATGCTGACATTTATCGACGATTATTCTAGAAAGGTATGGGTGTATTTTCTGAAGCACAAATCTGATGTGTTTGATCGATTCAAGAAATTTAAGGCATTGATTGAAAAGCAGTCAGATAAACAGATCAAGTGCCTGAGAACTGATAACGGTATGGAGTTCTGTGGTAAAGATTTTACCGAGTTCTGTGAGAGAGAAGGGATTGTGAGACACCGCACAGTACCTGGGACACCACAGCAGAATGGCGTGGCAGAACGGAAGAACAGAACTTTACTTGAGCGGGCTCGAAGTATGCTTTCGCATGCTGGAATAGGTAAGGAATTTTGGGCAAAGCAGTGAATATGGCCTGTTACCTGAATAATCAATCTCCATCATCTGCTATCGAGTGGAAGACTCCAGAGGAAGTATGGTCGGGGAAACCTGTTGATTACTCCGGATTACGAGTATTCGGATGTCCTGCGTATGCTCATGCGAGTGATGGTAAGCTTGAGCAAATATAACTTAAATATAATTTACATTAAAATTAAAGGGCGTTGCATAAAAAAAAATGAAACTTTAAGCAAATAGGAAATAAAATTGATTAAAAAATGCATAACTTGGAGAGAAATTCGAATTTTCCGCAAAAGATTATACATTTCTAGACCTTGTCCGGCAGAATTTCTCCACATATTTTCTCGGTATGCACAAAAATTCACCTTTTCATAAAATGAAAAAGGTTGAATTATGCAACCTATAAGAAAATAAATCGTATAGCACTTTTGAATCTTTGGTAAGATTTACTCAACTATCTCTATTGAGTTTGAAGCCGTGGCTAATTTCTGGAGATCAAAGGAAGCTGGAGGAGGTTTTTTCCCAGACATAGTCTAGAATGCAGTGGCTCAAGCTTGGTGATCAGAACACAAGCTTCTTTCACAAGGTGGTCAAAGTGAGGGATTCCAAGACAGCTTTGAGATCTAAATATGCTGAAGATGGGAGAAAGATTTGAAGGCCATAAACTCATAGCTGAAGAACCATTTGGTTACTTTTGAGAAATTGTTTAGAAAAAAAAAAGGAATTCTGGCTGTTCTGATCCACTTGTTCTTCATGAGTACGCTTCCTTTCATCAGTCAAACCAGCAGCCGGATGACTTGATCAAGCCTCTTACTGGTTTTAAAAAGGAAAATGTGTTACGGTCTGTGAGCGATGGCAATGCTTTATTCTATTTCTTTCCATGTGGAAAACTTGTGAAAAGAGCGAATGCCACTGCCATCACTCTTGTGCCTAAGATTGAGAACGCCTCTTCCATGACTCAGTTTCGACCCATTTCATGCTGCAATACAATATACAAGTGCATTGCCAAACTGATTTGAAATAGACTTAAAAAGTTTTTGCCAGATTTCAAAAGCTTGAATCAAGCAGCATTTGTTGAGGATAGATCTATAGCTGATAAACGTATTGTTGGTCCATGAATTACCATAGGACTATTTCATCTCCTAGAGCTATGATAAAAGCAGACGATACGAAAGCATTTGATTCTGTCAACTGGGACATCCTGTTTGCTATTAAAATTCCTGACAGATTCATTGAGTGGCTATGAGCTAGCTTGTATTGCATCCCCTTATTGCTCTTTTCATCAGATTGTGGTCTAGAGGGATTCTTTAATGTGGAGAAGGGCAGGCGACAAGGTGATCCTCTTTCTCCTTATTTGTTTGTCATAGCTATGGAAGTTTGTTCCCGCAAATGCTTGATAAGACGTCTTGTATGTGTAGTATCATCATAAGTGTTCTGGGGTTAGATTGACCCTTCTTGTATTTGCAGATGATCTGGTGATTTCTTTCAAAGGAGATAAGGATTCTCTTCTTGAGATTTTAGCTATGTTTCAAAGATTTCAAGAGTTGTCTGGCTTGGAGCTTAATCCCCAAAATAACTGACATGTTCTTGGCAGGTTCTGATAAAGATAAGCAGGCTGGACTGATTCCACCAAGTGGATGTCAGAAGGGTGCTCTGCCAGTGAGATATTTTGGCTTACTTCTCATCTTTGGAAGGCTAAGTGATAACGATTGTAAGCCTCTTGTATAAGCATCTTTCTTTTGCTGACAGATCACAAATACTCAAATCAGTTATTTACAGCCTCATTGACGGTCAAGCCAAGTCTTTGTGCTTCCTAAAACTTAAGCACTGTATTGCATTGTTCTGAGAAGTGAACCCCGAAAAAAACCGAATGACCTTTTAGTGCCTCGGGACCAGGTTTGACTACCTTAAGTATGAGGAGGTCTCAGGCTAAGGACTTATCCCTTGGGACACTGTTAATATTCTTAAATGTTTGTGGTCTTTATTGCATTTGTCTGGTTCTCTTTGGGTTGCCACATTTTCTTGACGATCAGTGTATTTGGTCGACTGCACCTAATGCGGACTGCACCACTGTTTCGAGGAAAATTGAAGTAAGAGGTATATTGAGCCTTATGTAAGGTGTTTCATTGGTGATGGAACGTCTACTTCAGAATCACATTGGGAAAGGGAGATAGCACTGCTACAATGGATTACTTGCCGAAAGCACGGCTTGAGGTTCCATCCGCTTTTACTCCATATATTTTGGTGATGATGGTTTCCTAAGAGGTATCCTTTGGGCAGACTCTAGATCGATGGTTGATAATGGGTACTTTGGACATCTTGTCTTCTCTGACACTACTCATAGAACGAATAAGTTCAGTCGACCATTTGCTAAGTTCGTCAGGTTAACCATCACGGGCAGCTCATTACTTTTGGTGCGGGTTTGCTCAATAATGAGAGTGCTGAATCCTTCAAGCTGTTGTTTCAGACTTTTCACGCTGCGATGTTGGGAAGGAAGCCGGAGACAATACTCACAGACCAGTCAGCTTCCATAGCCTGTGCAATTTCAGATGCATTTCCCAAAACATGTTGCCGCTTTTGTGCGTGGCAAATTCTATCAGAATGCAACTTAAAATCTGAATTATGCATTTCATTAATCACGGCAATTTGTATCAGATTTCAGTCTTTAATTGAC
Organism: Psidium friedrichsthalianum; assembly: GCA_019149425.1. Taxonomy (NCBI): domain Eukaryota; kingdom Viridiplantae; phylum Streptophyta; class Magnoliopsida; order Myrtales; family Myrtaceae; genus Psidium; species Psidium friedrichsthalianum. The sequence continues at coordinate 2,225 of JAGVVM010001396.1, read as the reverse complement.
ATGATTATGTAGAGGAGGAAGAGTGGCTAGTGGCTGGAATACCATGCTGGAGAAGTAACAACCTGCAGGGTAATGAATGGTTACGTGACATTTTTGAGCTGATAAATAAGTGGGCGATGGTATATGGCCGTCATATGCTCACTGCTAAGCCTCAACAATACCCTTCTCCTCTGTTTCGAACATTGTCGGTTCTTGGCAGATAAGAGAAATCATGAACTCCTCGAGGAATATAAAGTGAGGCAAAGTGCTCCAGTAACACAAGCACATGTCAACATGTTTTAAGTCATACGGCTGAGGTTTATAATCCATCAACGTTCACATCTTCCGACAAGAACTAATGAAGGTATGGGATTGCACCATTTACAAGCATGGTAAATCTGATACATCAGTAACATACAAAATCCACTACGGAGCAAAATCTCTAGAAACTTTGGTTGCACATGAGGCATTGGAATAATCCATTAACTGCCCTTGTCTGAAATTTACTTTAGTGGGCATTCTGATATGGTTATAAATTACCCAATTAAGGAAATTCAAGGTAACTCTCAAGGACCGGTTGGGAACCGCCGTGCCCGATCGAGTAATTATTTTCATGAAACTTCAACTCTTGCAGCAGAGAGCGGGGAAATGTTCAAGCATGGAAACTGTTGAAGGACTTGCTAAGGATAAAGAAGAAATAGTCTGGTTGCACTGCCATCCGAGGCAAATGCTCAAGGTAAGCTCTAATGTCCAAGATTTAAGTTCTCGGTTTTCTCATAATGGAGTTTTCTACTTGGGTGAAATAATTTCTCTTTTCTCCTTCTCGATTTCAGGTTCAAACTTGTTTGGCTACTAAAGTTGAAGGGAAGATGAGCACCCTGTCACTGTTGCTTCTTCTTTTCCTTCGCTGTGGGGGTTAAGTTACTGGTAAAGATGTGTGCAGGAATGAAACTTAAACCTGTACGCAAGTTACTGTAGTTAACGTCAGCGGTGGCTTTGTCACCATCTTCGCGGATGCGAGTAGCTGTGTTCTTGGGTGAATGTTGATGGGTTTTGCAGTAGAAATGAGTTTATCGCGGTCATAAACTCATAGTGACATTGTGTAGCGGATGACTCATAGATGGTTATAACTACGACCAACTGAAAACGAAAATAATTTAGCGATATGCTGATCGGATACTGCTGCTGAGGGGATATAATCTTCACATGATCATTATCAGCTACAGATAGGCAGAAAGAGAAGCAGAACAAATGAACATTCACTCAGCATTCTACTTTCTTGAAAGTTGGTATTCAGCTATATAGATATCTCCCTTCAAAGCATCACCCGCTACAATCAGTACTGACTTCACAAATTCGAATAGGTAATACAAGAGGGCACGCACTTCTTGATTTGCGAATCTCGAAGAGAAAATTAACTAACAGATGTAATCTATATAGCCCTTGGAGGTTTCTCCAATACTGCAGAAAGATACACCTCATTGTCCGACTTAGGAGCGATTGACCATTTGTGTTTCTTGTATCTGAACTGCAGAAACATGTACATGTAGTCATCCAGATCTTTTCTGTTACAGAAGAATCGATCGATCCACAACAATCCTCCTGGCCTCAACACCCGATCCCAGTCGAACATTATGAAGTCCATCAGCACCAGATCAATCCACCCGTCCAAGAATCCTGTCGTGTGAATCAAGTCCATCGTGTTGTCGAAAAAGGGTAGCCTCTGGTTCAGCGTCACGTACAGAGGAACCAGGCCTCTTAAGGCAATCATTTCGTTGAATGGAGCTCCGAGATTCAGCGCAGTCGTAATAACTGTAACGTTATTTTCTCTCATTCTTGCAGCGAAAGTTCCAGTGCCAACACCAAAGTCCAATCCAACCCGCACTTCTCTTGGCTTAATTGCTAGGATGTCACTAATCAGAAAATCCGTCGCGAGAGATGTGTTAGTGACCCATTTCAGCTTCTCTTTCTCCATTTCAAAACAGCCGGAACACTTAGAATAGCCGCGCTGTGGGTTCTTGCTAGATAAGCATTCAAAGTTCCTGCACCGGTAATTGCTCCACCTGACATTTCTATGGTCAGGCAATCTCCACAAGGACTCATTAATGGCGTACGGCTTTTGGTAGACCTTCGAGGACCGGGTCAAGCACCGCCTACGCGGGAGAGGATCGCAGCCATTGATCATGAGCTTCTGCGCCACGTTCCAGTCATCCTTGCAGTAGGAACCGATGTCGTAGTCCATATAA
>JAGVVM010001395.1:0-48753 GCA_019149425.1 Psidium friedrichsthalianum | reverse complement strand
AAGCTTATCCCCGCAATAGAGATTCATTGGCCTGAGTTCTAGACTGCCAACTCTAATTTTCACTGCAATCCAATCATATCCTTGTGTCCACATCTAATGAAATCAGGAAATCCAGCCTCCAACCACACACCAAAGTCTCTGCGCAACCCCGATGGAAGGTGTAACCAACCTTCTTCGAAGAAACAAGCATTCGAAACTGCAACTAACGTGAACAGACGAAAGGAACAGATCCCTTCCTCAAAATTGGTTGTCCAACCGCGTCTTTTACTCCGAACAATTTCGTTCAGTAAACGGGAAGTTTTTTTTCCGACACGAGCAGACGAAAGTCTAACCAAACCTCAACGGCCATCCGGAAAGAATCCCGACATCAGACGGACAAGAGCAAGAACGAAGATCAAAAGTGTCAACCTGTGTTGGGTTGCGTACTCGACGGGCGGCGGAGAGTGGGGGCAGTCGCAGCACGGCTTTCCTCCGTCTCGATCGGATCCGACCTAGTATCTACCAAACCAAAGTCGAACAAACAACCCCGTCAATTGCAAATGAATACGAACGAACGACAACAGCACCAAAAAACGAGTACGAGAGAGACAGAGAGAGAGATACGGGGTCTTGGAGGACGGGCTTCGTGTCGTCGGTAGCTCGTCGGAAGGGAGGCTTGGGGTGAGGGAACTGTTCCTTCTTGACCGGGCTTTGCAATTGGGTCGGCGCCGGTCAGCATCGGCGTTGGATTCCATCGACATTGACGACGAAGCTTTCATCGTTCTGTTTTCGAATCGTTGATCGAGCAATGGCGGCGGCGGGTTTTTGGAATTCCAGAGGCGAGTGTCGGGGAGAGTGAAAACCAGAGCTGCCGTTTGGTGAAAAATACTGAGGCCGATCAATACTTCGGTGAAATGCAACTTTTAACTTCTATATCATATTGAAAATAAAACATCTAAATATGATAAAACAATTCATCAGATTTTTTTTTTATCGAAATAGTTAAATCCTAGTGTACAAATTTTAGGATGGTAACGTATATTAAGAAAGCACATCAATTCCTCTAATAATATAATTTCGATGGAGCAAATCTAAATGCTGTGTGAATGAAACTGGAATGTATCTTGATCGTTTCTCATCCGAAAATCTTAGGTTGGGAACTTTTGTCGAGTAACTCCCAAAATAGCTAAACGATAAATCGTCAAAATGTTTAAAATTAAATTGTCACAATATTTATGATTAATTGACAAAAATACTTAGGACTGAACTTGTCAATTAAAATGTTATGATTGAATTACCACAAATACAATATGTTAAAACTTTTTTCGATAAGTCCCCCTATGTAAGTCCACCGGAATACCTTTTAGGCGGGCATGAGGGAACCTCCCCTTCTCCTATTTTTTTTTCATATGCGGAAAATAAAAATAAAATAAAAATTAGAGGGTCGAGGTCATTTCTCATCACCAGAGCATTCACATTTCTGTGAGAAAGTATAGTACTGGGTACATGTATTATTTTAATGCCATCTAAAGCGGTGTTCCAAACTAATTAAGATTAGATAAGCGCCAGCTTAGAAGATGGTTATAATATAAAATTGAAGCGGGCCCTTAATAATAAGTTTGATTAGAGGGTCAAGGTCTTCCTTTTCTATTATGTCGAATTAGTAAAAAAGAAAATAGGTTTATCGAGGAAAAAATAAATTGAGGACGAATGAGGAGGAAACTTGATTACTCGATGCTAGTTATGCTCCTATTAATCCCTTGATTTACTCACTACCAGTGAGCGAAGACAAAATAGGATCGGTTAGGAATTGAAAAACTCATGTTTCGCATGCCATGTTAGAAATTGAGCCTCATCGTCAAGGGTCTAGCACAATCAAAGCGACAAGTGTCATTAGACGAGGGCTTGGAGAGGAGACGATGGCGAGAGGCGGCGACAGGGAACAATGTCGGTTGGGTGCGAGGCGATGGTTGCGAGTTGTTTAGGGGACGGACAATGGAGGAAAGACAAAGATATGACTTGGTGAAAATTATTTAGCGAAATTTTTTTTTTAAAAAGGGTCCAAATTTCTTCATTTTTTCAAATAAGGATCTGAAGTTGATATTGTTTCAAATAAGAGTCTGAAGTGGACATTGTTTCAAAAGAAGGCCTGAAGTGACTATACCAACCTCAAAAAAGGGCTTAACTCACCATTGATTAAGGGCATTTTCATTATTTTATTTTTTCTATATTTTTTTTACTATCTTTTCAAAAATTAAAGAAAAGGTAAGAAATGAGATACAGATGAGAGGGGGTTGTGGCTCATGCCCCAATGCTGGTGGGGCGGTGGCGATGGCCATTGGGGTCGCCAGAGCCTCGATGAGGGCCACCCAAGTAGCCCTCACTAACGACAGGAGAGAGTCGTGACAATATCCCAGATCTAGGCGAGGGTTGCCGGCCCTTTGCCAGGTTCGAGGGTTGGCCGCGGCCCTTGTCTTGACCTAGGCGACGGTTGCGAAGGGCCAAATAAATTTTCTGATTTTCGAATATGTACCATTGCATATCGAAAAGTTGCTCTCGATTTCGAACTTGACAAATCATGAAAATTCCCTTCATAAATCAACTCTCCATTCGTGTTGGAGCCGGTGTTACACGGGGTTGTGGACCCGGTTCATTCCATACCGGTTTAGTGTCCCGCACAGGAGTCGGCAGGCCTGTCCGAATTTAAAAATGTCCAACGTTTGACGAGCGACCTTCCTTCCTCTACCAAAGACAAGACCGGCATAGCATGCCTCTACGCTACACCTTCTCCCTTCTGCTGCAGTCTCCCTCTCTCTCCTACTCGAAAACCCTTGGCAAAGCCAACCACATTCTCCTCAGCTATCCCCGATCCTCTTCCAAATCTCGAGCGCGATGAATTCGACTCTCGCTTCCTCGTCCACATTCAATTTCACTAAACCTCTTTCCTTCGCGCTCCCCAGTCGACCTCCTCCTTCGATCGTCCGCTTCCCCGCTCCCAAGCCTCAGGAAGATCCCTCTCTCCGTCGAAATACAATCAGGGCTTGTTCCGTTGCTGACTCCGGCAATCCCCAGAAGAACCCAATTCTCCAAAAGCTCCGAAACTGCGCCGGAGCAGCCGTCCTCGTCGGAGCCGCGGTTTCTTTCGTCTTTAGCAGCGAGAAATCTGCGGCGAGAGCTGAGCCTCCTCCGGCAACTGTGGAAACGGAGCATTCTCCGAGGGTTGAAGAGACCCAAGGACAAGCTCGGGAAGGCCAAGAATCCCAGCACTCGCCGTTGACGGAGCTCCTCGAATCGGACCCCGAGTCGGTGGACGCAATGAGGAAGCTTTTGCAGCAGAAGCTCGAGAGCGGAGAGGACCAAGAGGCTCTCAAGATATTGCGGCGTTTGGTTGCCGCTCAGCCTGAGGTCACTGAATGGAAGTTCTTGCTGGCAAGGTTGTTGGGCGAGATTGGAGATACCGAAAATGCCCGCAACGTGTTTGAGGAAATTCTTGCAGCAAACCCGCTTTCATTTGAGGCCCTATTCGAGAACGCTCTGTTGATGGACCGTTGTGGACAGGGAGAGGCTGTCATTAAGCGGCTGGAGGAGGCGCTGAGGATCGCGGAGGAGGAGAACAAGGCAAAGGAGGCGAGGGACGTGAGCTGATAATGGCGCAGATACAATTCCTGCAGAAGAATGTGGAGGGGGCTTTGAAGAGTTATCAGGACTTGGCTAAGGAGGATCCCGCTGACTTCAGGCCCTATTTTTGTCAGGGGATGATATATAGCTTGCTTGATAAGAATGCAGAGGCGAGGGAGCAATTCGCCAAGTATCGCGAACTCTCGCCGAAAAGGTTTGACGTGGAGGGCTATCTGAGGACACCACTATCCCGGATGAAGCTTTTCGGGACAGATGAGGCTAATTGAGTTTCGGCGTCTGGTACTCTTAGCTCTTTCATTTTTTTGAAATAAGGTAAGTTGGGGAGATGGTTCATTCTCGAGACCTAATTTGGAGCACGATTTGGATAATCCTTTGGATTCTTGGTATATGGTCAGTTGTATTTTTTCTTGTAACTGTTTCACTAGCAATTTGTAATGGAGAGGTAACTCTAGAGAACTTATGAGGCGTTATAGAGGACGAACAGCGCGATCAGAGTTGATCACTTAATAATTCAGGCTCTATTTACACATTTTTGATTTGCAAGTAACTGCGTTTGGTAACTTAATGTTGCTTTTCCTTGGCGGTTGTTCATCTGTTGCATTGTCCTTGTGTAACAGAAATTGAATAAAGTTCTTGAGCAGGAGTGGTGTTAAGACTACTTGGAGGTTGGCCTTAATCAACTAGCATCCGCTGTTTACTACGATCATATTGTAATATGGTCTCTGGATTGGAGGTGAACAACAATGGTGATTAGGTGGAGAACACACCGGGTTTGATCCCTCAAAGTGATGGAAACCCTTGAGGCAGGCTCTCTTTGTCAGCTAAATCGGGACCTTTTTTCGCCTCTCTGAGAGATCTCTCTGGACTTCAATTCAACTTCCTAGTTTCTCTTTAGAAGTTTATTTTCTTCAGCTCGAATCTTTTGCTTTGTCAATCGATGCCTGTGTACTTCCAGTATGATTGGGGTGAATTCTTTCGACTGGATTATACCTAAAAACGCAGAAGAGAAAGATTCTCTCGACCGTAATCTGGCATGAAAATTTCAGGTGTAGGATTGAGCAGCTTATTTGAAGTATGAAGAAGTTTGATGATGATACAACATGGTCTAGGATTTTAAGCCACCTGTCTTTGTTGCAATTCCTGTGTCTATACGAAGAAGGAGATATTTATGAGTCTTTCTGACAGTCTTGCCCAATTTTTTTCCCGCCTGAAACAGGATTTGTTGTGAACCGAAGCTGATCAATCTGAATGACAATTGATGATGCTAAGGAAAGAGTTCGAGGTGATATCTTAGAGACCCAACACAAGTTTTTAAACCTTGGATTGAAGGGTGAATTGGAACATAAATCTGTGCCACTAACCGTTGATTTGCATAATGTGGAAGAGAAGAAAAGAGACAGTAGCATGATTTTTGCTTGCTCATCTAGTTCCAAGTAAATGAGATTAGTTGATAAAGGGTACAAAATAACATGAGCAATCCCTATTCCCACATTTCCCATTCATAATTTTCTTGCACGAAACAATGGAGAGGACGAAAAGAAATCTCTCGAACTGCCACGTGATGGAATGGCTTCTTTATCAGCAAAATGCCAATGAAAATCAAATTTCTTGCATCGTTTACCTTTTAGTGAGATCAGTTAGGGCGTGCATGGTTACACTTCTACTTTAGAAATCAATTTTTGGCTGATCAGAGAAAGATGCTTGATAACAGAATAAAATTTTTACTTCTCGAACAGAAATATGTTTGGTAACAGTTGAAAATTTCTACTTCTAGAATATTATTAACACATAATATTCTACGAAAAATTATTGACCATAAACTAAAATACATGTTATTCAAGAAAATTTACATGTAAATATTGACGGATTTATGTACAATTCGTTAGTATTTGCATTAATGTAAATAATGACCAAATTATGGGAAAATTATATTAATGAACACAATGGCTGAGTTTATATATTAACGCTAAAAGCACATATAGTTTCAATGCTTCCTTTCCTTTGCATCTGACGTGATTTATATCGTAATGGCATAATATATGAACATTTTTCATGCCTAAATCGTCTCTAGAAGTACAAATCCACGGTAGTTATATGTGCCATAAGATCACAAAGATATTAATGAGGACTTGAAACATAAAACTATAATAATGATGAGATTGTTTTGGCATGAAGGCATTACTAAGCAGAAAGACAAAAGACAACAATTAAAGTGTCATCATTTTTATCTTTTCAACCTACCTTTAATTTTCTTGAATTTTTTCCTTAAAAATGGAGGGCATGAGATCACATGGTCCATTGGATCAGAGAAGGGTGTTTCAGAGCAACTGCACCTATTGTTGGACTAAACCAAACAAGCGAAGAGACAGACAGAAAATTTAAGAGTTCATACAGATATGAATATCTAATCTATCAATCATAATTAATAAAATATGTGCGTAAATCAAGGAAACATGAACATTCAAATAAAATGCATCAAATCAAAACATGACACTCCCTAATGAAGCCCAAAAGGCTAAGGAAAGGGGTACTTGGAGGTTTGGAAGGAGTTATAGGCATTTGGAAAAATTATCATTTTGAAAATATTTGGAATCAAAATCATCAAAATATGGTTGATCAGTTGACTATGTCCATTTTTAAACTTCTAAGATTTTCTGAAATTTTTCTAGATTTTTGAAATGATTTACTCATAGGAGGGAAAAATCATTATTTTGAGAAAGATCATAAGAAAGAAATATTTTTCAGATTTTTCGAGACTATTTACCATAAGGGGAAATTATCATTTTTGAAGAAAGAGAGGGTAAAATCATTAAAAATATGATTGACTAGTTGAATGGACCCATTTTCTAAATTTTTAGTTTTTTTCTAATTTTTTGGAATTTTTTGGAATTTTTTTAAAAGAATTTTCTATTTTTTGGATTTTTTAATCATTATATATATTTTATTATTTTTCGAAAATTTTTTATTAGTAAAAGAATTATCTTGATCGGATTGGGTTGAGACAATTAAGCGAAGAGAGAAACAGAAAATATGAAAAGGGAGGGCTAAAAAGAAAAAAAATAACATATGATAATTAGAAGTAAGTTCTTTCTTATTTCTCAAAAATTTCACAAAATAGTTTCTGAAGTAAAAATTTATTTCAAAAGTAGAAATATACAATTGCGAACCAAATGAATTATTGCTTTAAAAATTACGTTATCAAATGGATTTCTATTTCAGAAGTACTTTTGAAATAGAAATTCTACTTTAAAAGTGCTTTTCGTAAGAATTCGCTTCAAAAGTGTCATCTTGCACGTTCTTAGTAAGAAAAAAAGTAGGACGTAAAATGGAGTGGCCTAAATTATTTGAGAATGATGATTCGTCCTAAGCAGTTCTTCTCGAAGGTGAAGTCTCGTCCACGTTTCAGAACGGAATGTTGTGTCCAGAAACCTCTCACGTGGCAGCCATTTAGTGGCTCCTACGATTTGCACCCATGGCAAAATCCAGTGAGGATAAGGTATATATCTACAGTTGAAGCTCTCAACACGCCGGTCCAAGCTTTCCTCAAATCTCGCATGGCCATCTTGAGCTCACCAGAGACGGCCTTGTTGGCCACCATCAGCTGCTGCAGAGAGCTCCACCACGCCCCCTTCCCTAGATCATGCAAGACCCTTCCCTTCCATTCGTTCCCGCTCTCGAACCTCGGAGTCTCTTGCTCGAATTGCTCTTCCCCTGTTCTGGAGGAACAGTCTGGCGCCTTGCCTTCGACGCAATTCGACTTGCAAGTAAGGGATTCTCTGCAAGGTCCGACAACGGACTCTGAGAGTTTCAACAGATTCTTACGAGGGTTACTGGAAGCTCCTGAGACTGAGAAGCTTGCTTACGAGTACTACGAGAAGGCGAAAGAGAGTCCAAACTTTGAGCCGGAGAAGTCGACGCTGGGTAGCCTTGCCAGGTACCTGATAAGAGAAAAGAAGTGGGATTTAATCGGTGGTCTTTCTCATGATTTCAAGGTTTACAATGTGTTCCTGATAGAGTTACCTGTGCTAGACTGGTAAGTAATTGCATTGAAGCTAGGAAATTCAGAGTTGTTGACGTTATACTTGAAGTGTTAGGACCGAATAGAGAGGCCGGCCTTTTGGCATTCGATGCGGCACTGCAAGGCTATAACAAGCTCCATATGTATAGCAGCACGATTGTCCTGCACGAACAGATGAAATCCGTAGGGGTTGCTCCGGATCCTGGATGTTATTACAGGGTAATGGCAGCTCACATGAAAATTGGGGATGTTGCAAAGGTTGTCGAGTTGTTTCGCGAGTTTGAAAGTAGCCGATTCAGCGCAACATCCTTTTCAACTCGATTTTCGGTGTTGTTTGTGAGTCGTTATGCAAATCCAGAAGAGCGTTTGAGGCCCTCAAGTACTTAAAGAAAATGAAAGACAGTGGGATTCCTGTCGACACCAAAATTTATACGTTGTTGATATCTTCTTTTGCGAGCATCGGGGAAATAAAAGAAGCGGAAAAGCTTCTTGAGGAAGCCAGTAAAGAGAATATATTGTTGAGGGATCCGGACATGTTCCTAAAGCTTGTTTTGATGTACATAGAAGAAGGATTACTGGAGAAAACTTTTCAGGTCATCGAGGCAATGAAGGGCATGAATCTGAAAGTGTCTGATTGCTTATTGTGTGCAATAGTCAATGGCTTTTCGAAGAAGCGCGGGTCCAGGGCCGCGGTTAGGGTGTACGAAAATCTCATCTCTCAGGATGCGAGCCCGGGCAAGTGACGTATGCTTCGGTCATAAGTGCGTATTGCCGTGTCGGGTTCTACTCCCGAGCTGAGGCAGTTTCTCAGAGATGGAAACCAAGGGGTATGACAAATGTGTCGTCGCATACTCTAGCATGGTGGCAATGTATGGCAAGAGAGGAAAACGAGAGAAGCAATGAAGTTGGTTGCGAAAATGAAAGCCAGAGGATGCAAGCTGAATGTGTGGGTGTACAACACCTTAATGGAAATCCATGGGAGGGCGAAGAACTTGAGGCAGGTCGACAAAATATGGAAGGAAATGAAGCGGAAGAAGGTGGCACCTGACAAGGTTAGTTACACGAGCCTCATCGCTGCGTACAATAGGGCACGGGAGTTCGAGACCTGCATAAAATTTTATGAGGAGTTTCGGGTGAACGGGGGCTTGATCGATAGGGCCATGGGCGGTATCATGGTGGGGGTTTTCTCAAAGAGCAGCCGGATCGAGGAGTTGATTAGGCTTCTTCAAGACATGAAATCGGAGGGAACAGAGTTGGATGAGCGGCTTTATGGGTCGGCTTTGAATGCACTGAGAGACGCAGGCCTGCTAGTTCAAGCTAGGTGGTTCCAGAAAAGCTTCAGCATCGCCTGAGAAAGAGGAGTTCCTAATAAACTGATACGATAGATAGGACCAATCGCAATTCAGGTTCGGTGTCACCTTCATTCAACTTGTACAGTTTCATGTATCTCCCACAGCTGATGCCCGATTCTGTGTAGTTCGATTGTAAATTAGCAAATACTCAGTTGAATTCTTTGTGGGAATCTACTGGAGATGCTTGCCAACACAAGCGGTTGTTGGGAGAGGAAAACCGAAAAGGAGGGATCTTCTTTTTGTTTATCAAAATGGTTGATCCCAGTAAAAACATACAGAGTCCAGGACTCGACTAAGTACATATGCTTCGATTGCCGACAATGTACTTAGTTGCTAGATCCACAATGGCGAAGTCGTCATGTTATGTCGGAGTCATGATCATGCTGATATACCCCGTGTTCGTATATAATATGAACTTGAGCAGCCAAGATCACAAACTAGTTATGGCTCTTAAATAGATTTCACACTCAAAAACAGAAGCAACCACGATAAAGACAAGATGACATTCCGATGCCACACTGGATTATTTCATAATACTGATGACACAAGATAAGATGTAGCGCGAAAGCGTGTGACACTCAGGGCAAGGGGCGAGGGCAAGGTCTGGTGCAGAAGCAACGGCGGTGAAAGCCCCGGCAGCGCCCACTTTCGAAGCCCTCCGACTTGCAAATGACAGCGCAGTTTCTCTTGGAGAAGCACATCCCCTGGAACTTGCGGCTTTGGGACTCGCACTTTCTTCGCCACCCCCAAAGCCCACCCCACCCCCCGGCGCTGGGCCACTGCTGCCATCGGCTCCATCTCTGTACATACCAAAATGGAGGTGGACAAAAAAAGGGTCAGTCTACATCTGGTTTGATCGATCAAATTCTCTCATAGAAAGCGAGTTGATAAATCATGCTCAGAATTATCCAGCAGCATTCCAATCCATTTGGCTGAGCCCTTCATATTATACGCTCACTGCCATTTGATCGTTTAACAGATCTACTGGCTCTGAAAATAGGGTGAGGTTCCACGATCCTCATGTTCTGTGTGATATATAGTGAAGTATACACATTGCATGGGCCAACATGAAGCCACTCCACTAACACCCTAGTGATTTGACCCGTGAAACACATGCATGCATAAGGGTGTTGTAGGATGAGAAAGGACCAGCAGTTGCCCCGAGCAGCAGCAGCATCAGAATAAAAGCAACTGGAATCAAGTGCTTCGAGAAATCCATCGATCGAGAGAGAGAGAGAGAGAGAGAGAGAGAGAGAGAGAGAGAGATGGGAGATCGGGCAAGGCAAGACAGGGTGAATTATAAGCGAGTTTTTGGTGGTGAGCACAAGTTCATCACCCCAGAGACAAATTGGGGGTTCGGAGTCACAGAAGGATCGAGAAAAATAAAAAAAAGGAGGGAGAAATTGTTACAAGAGTTAAAAATGGATCCGATCGGATCGACGATTCAAATTTAGTTGGCGGACTACTCTCATCGAAGAATAAAAAAAGGGTAAGATCCTCGGGTCATCACTCGTCGGTGCAGCAGACTGCACTTTAGACAGGACTGCTTCATCCTTTGACGTTTATTTGATCTATCCCTGAGCTTCGTCCTCCCCAGATAGAGAATGATTTCTCCCACTTTTCTACAAATAAACTGCGTGTTACAAACACTTCCGTTTACGATATGTTCTCTAAGTTAAATTCACTTGTGGAAGCTACTCGATGAGATGGCTCTGCATGAACGCCAGCATCGCTCTCCTTCCAAAGAAGACAAGCTACTGCATTTCACTGCCAACCTGACGAGGATCGACAACAATTATAGCAGAACATAGGGGGTTAGATGGGCAGCCGTTCGTTAGGCTTCTTCAGGACATACGGGTCGGCTTTGAATTCACTGAGAGATCGCCGGCCCGCTAGTTCAAGCTAGGTGGTTCCAGAAAAGCTTTGGCATGGCCAGAGCAAGAGGAGTTCCTAGTCAGGACTATTTTAGAGATAGATTGATGCGATAGATACAACTGATCACATTCCGTTTGGTATCTTCTTCGTGCATCTCCCACTGGGGGATGCTCTATTCTGGGCAGTTCAAGTGTAAATTAGCAGTACTCATTTGAATTCTTCGTGGGAATATAATCGAGATGCTTACGGACGAAAGCGGTTGTCGCCACAGGAAAGTCGAAAAAGGAAGATCTTGTTGTTGTTTATCCGTAAAAATGAGAAACTCTTTTGTGAGATCGAGTGAATTTTCCTCATATAGGCACATTCTTCTTTTTCTGCGCCAAAAGAGAATACCTGCACGGCCTCCATTAGCTTTTCCGGGGGGATAATCCCGCACAGCTGACTCCTTTCATTATGAGTTCAATTACACTTACTAGGCTAAAAGATTATACTTTTTCAAATTGAACCGTTTATTTTGTCGTTCTGTTCTGAAGTGGTTCAGGTTGAGCTACTCGAAATTCTCATCAAATTAAGGGCATCTCGTTTATCAGTACAAACGAGAAACTGTGTTGTGAGATCGAGTGAATTTTCCTCATATAGGCACATTCTTCTTTTCCTCTGGCGAAAGAGAGTTATTTGCAGTCTCCATTAGCTTTCTGGGGGGATGATCTGCAGAAGCTAACTCCTTTCATTATGAGTTCAATTACACTTACTAGGCTAAAAGATATACTCCTTCAAATTGAACTGAATATTTTGTCCTTCTGTTCTGAAGTGATTCAGTTGAGCTACTCGAAATTCTCATCAAATTAAAGGCATCCTCTTTTGGAAATCCCAGCTGTTCTTAGCCACAATATCAGGGAAATCTCCACTTCCTCGTACTGAAACAAGTGCAGCTTCGGTTACAGTATAACGGGCCATCAACCGCCCGAATTTGGAACACAATTCGGGTGTGGGGAGAAACTGGAGATGTCTGCAAATACTAATCCAGGAAGAATATGAGATCGAGAGGAAAAGTAACCGAGGTCGATATATTTACTAACTAATGTTTCCAGTTTCCATGGTGGATCGGACTGAAAATCTTGGAATGACTATACTACTCATCCTCGGCGTCGTGGAGAGTAAAGAACTTGCCTAAGTTAACAAAATAGTTGATCCTAGTGAAGAACATACAGAGTCCAGGACTCACAACAAATACGTAGTCGCTAGGGCCATAATGGCAAAGTTGTCGGGTCAAGTCGAAGTCGTGATATGCGGCGACCCTATAATGGCTCTTAAAGCAGATTCCATACTCTCAAACAGAAGCAACCATGACGAAAAGAGCAAACAGCCAAAGGAAGATTACATCCGCGACCACACAACGACATTCCGATGCAGCACCGGATTATTCCAAAAGATTGGTGAGATACGACAAGATGCAATTCAAAAGCGCGTTCAGAGCGCGCGCACTCTAGCAATGTTTGGTGCAGAAGCAACGGCGACGAAAGCCCCGGCAATGCCCGCCCTGGAAGCCCTCCGTCTGGCAAACAGCGCCGCAGTTGCTGTCGCTCACGCATGCCCCTTTGAACCGGTGGCTTTGCGACTCGCAAGTTCTCGCCTCCACCGCCATCGGCTCCATCTCTGTTCACATACCAAAAAAACGGAGGCGTTAAATTCTCTCATGGAAAGTGAGTTGATAAATCATGCTCACAATCAACAAAACTCACTACCATTCTATAGTCTTGTGTTATTCTAGTGAAGTGTAAACACATCGTAAGGGCCAAAACTAGGAGATGTGTCATTGATTCGAACAATGAAAAGCATGCATGCATGCATAAGTGTTGCAGGATGAGGAAGGACCAGTTGCCACCAGCAGCAGCATCACAACGAAAGCAGCCGGGATCAACCGCTTCGACAAATCCATTCTGAGAGAGATGGATGGAAGATCGATCACCGCCGGAAAAGGCAATTTATAGGCCAGTGAAGTGGTGATTTTGAATTATTTCGAAACGTCGGGTCTTGCATGGATGCCGACAGATCCGACGGTCCAGATTCAGTTTAATTCCCGGCCACTTAACAACTGACGGGAAGAAAATGGGGTACGCTGCGGGGGCCCCACATCGCTCGTCAGGACGCCACCAACGACGCTTTAGGCAGGATTGCTTTCGTTCCTTTGACAAAATATCTCTGGTGTCTCTGAGCTTCGTTGTCGCCACGTGCCAACCAAGAGCAGTACTTCCTTCTTTTCCAAAGGATTACCCCAGATCTTCTTTAGACCTTAGCAGATCCTCGTCCCACACTCTTTTCTTTTAGCTCTTTTCCTCAGGTCCCCACCGTCTTTTCACACATTGATCCACCCCCCCCCCCCCCCCCCCCCCCCTTTTAACCGAATGATTTTCAGGAAAACATTATAAACAAAAAAAAAATTCTTAAACCTATTACAATTATAATTGTGAAATCATAAATTTTTTTTTAACTAATTAAGCTCTAAAAGTCGTCATTGGCCAGTAAGATTAACGTTGCCCTCGTCTCTGATGATCGGTTGCTGAGGTCCGGCGGACGGTATAGTAAGAAGGGAAGAAATAAAAGAAAAAGAAAGAAAAAAATATAATTAAAAAATTATCCATATCAACGTTAGTTGCGCCACCTCCATGTCAATACTTTCTGACCAAAATTAGTTGTATGGATTGAATTGGCACAAATATAAAAGGTTTAAAATAAAATTAAAATAATTATTATAAATTTATGATTTTTTTTTTTTTCGCGTAATTCTCCCTCCACAGTTTTCACTGCAAATTACTCATTATTCAACAAGCTTAACGAACGCTCCGATTCCAATACGCTTTCCACGTGTAAATGTACGAAAGAATACCCGTCCTCCTTTTTATGGGTCAGTTGTATTTGCGCAAGAAGACTAGTCGACGAGATGGCTCCCCGTGAACCTCAGCATGGTCTCCTCCCAATGGGAACAAGCTACTGCATTGGACACCAGCCTGACGAATTTGACAGTGATCAACTTGGAACAACGCCGAAAGCAACGTGACAACTTTGTTTTGGTGATGGTCTCCAACAATCTCGAGGGCTGGGAATTTCAATCAGACTTATCATTGCACTAGGGAAACGATAACTATTCTTGATGCCGTAACGGCACTGTTGATCACGGGCTTTTGTCGAATGTGCAATATCTTTTGAAACTTAGGTTTAACATGTAATGTCGATCCTAAAAACTGTTGACAAAAACACTTAATTAATTTTGAAGTTGACAAAACCATCTATACTCTCTAATATCTGAGTCAATGTAATGAAATACTTATTTTACATATTCTCCTTTTTACATTCAAAAGTTGAGAAATGGTGTCCAGGAAGTAATCGTAGCTCAAACGTTGACTTAGAGGCTTGGACACTGTTGCATGAGCATTAATCGTAATTCAGACGCTGACTTAGAAGCTCGGATGCTGTCGCATGAGGTCAAGTTTTGAAGAAGTATTTAGAAGCAACAACTAGATTATTGCGAGAAAAATTATATGCACACATAACGGCCATCAAATCAGGTTGAATTTGTTCTTGAAGATTATCAATCACGAAGATGATTAATTATTTACCAACGACGTGATTAAGGAAGAAGATAATTATTTACCAAACGAAGAGTTCTATTTTTGGAAACCCAGATCATGATTGTATGGGCGATGGAGATTCTAATTTCCATCTTAACAATTACGAAATCCTTTGTGTACAATCTCTTCTAAACGGAAAGCTTGGACGGTGATATTTGAAGATCTTGCAACGGCTAGTTTGAGCGTGGAGGGGTATAAAAGGATACTTCAAGGTTGAAGACAAAAAGCAGAGTTAGAATTAAAAATTCCAAAGTTCAAGAAAGCTTCAACGTCCTGTTAGAGGTTCCCTATTCAAAGTGAGTGAGTATTAAACAAGAAGTTTATTGGTTCCAAGAAAGCTTCAGCATCACCCGAGAATAGGAGTTCCTAATAACCGATACAATAGATAGGGCCAATACAATCAGGTTTGGTGTCTCCTTCATTCAACTTGTACAGTTTCTGTGTAGTTCAATTGTAAATTGCTAATACTCAGTTGTATTCTTTCTGGGAATATAGGGGAGGTGCTTACCAACACAAGTGGTTGTTGGGAGAGGAAAATCGAAAGTGCGGATCTTCTTTGTGTTTATCAAAATGGTCGATCTATTAAGAACATACAGAGTCCAGGACTCAACTAAGTACACATGCTTTGATTGCCGACAATGTACTTAGTTGCTAGGTTCACAATGGTGAAGTTGTCGTGTTAAGTCGAAGTCATGATCACGCTGATATGTCATGTTTTCGTATATACTTGAACTTGAGAAGCCAAGATCAGAAACAAGTTATGCTTTTAATTAGCTTTCGCACTCACAAATAGAAGCAACCAGGAAGACAAAGTGAACAGCGGAGGAAAATCACATCCGCGACCACGAAACCACACTCCGATGCAACACCGGGTTAATTCATAATACTGATGAGATATGATAGGATGTAGTGCCAAAGCGTGTGAAAATCAGGGCGAGGGCGAATGGTAAGGTATGGCGCAGATGCAACAGCAGCGAAAGCCCCCACAATACCCGCTCCAAAAGCCTTCCGTCACGCAAACGGCAGTGTACTGCCGATTGATGCATATCCCCCTGTACTTGTGGCTTAGGGACTTGCACATTAACCATCGGCTCCATGTCGTACATGTTGGGGTTGTCCCACATTAGTTGTAGAAATGGCTGGTGATTGGTTTATAAGGTGAGGGGAACCTCCACTTTTGAGCTAGTTTTTGGGATGAGAGAGGCCCAAGATCACCAACACCTGGTATCGGAGGCCAGATTACCAACAAGTCTGTACCCAATAGTCACACAGAAGCAGATGCGGTTGTCCCCGCCTCCGACCCATTGCTCGATATATGAGGGGACGATTGTTGGGGTTGTCTCATATCGGTTGTGGAAGGGGCTGGTGGTCTGTTTATAAGTATAAGGGAAAGCCTCAACTTTTGAGCTAGTTTTTAGGATGAGAGAGACCCAAGACCACCTAACATGTACATACCAAAACAGAGGTGAAAAAAAGGGGAGATAAGAGAGGCCCAAGATCACCCAACATGTACATACCAAAACAGAGGTGAAAAAAGGGGGTCAGTCTACAACTGGTTGATGAATCATGCTCAGAATTATCTAGCAGCATTCCAATCCATTTCGTTGAGCCCTTCGTATTTTACGTTCACTAATATTTGATCGCTTTAGAGATATATTGGCTCTGAAAATAGGGTGAGGATCCTCGATCCTCATATTGTATGGGCCAACATGCATGCATTAGTGTCGTAGGACGAGAAAGGACCAGCAGTTGCCACGAACAGCAGCAGCATCACAATAAAAGCAGCTGGAATCAAGCGCTTCGAGAATCCATCGAGAGAGGAGAGAGCGAGGGATGGAGGGTTGGGCAAGGCGTGACGGGGGTGATTTATAGGTGAGTCCGGTGGTGAGCACGAGTTCATCACACCAGAGACAAATCGGAGGACTGGAGTCACAGAACAATTGTGAAAAAGGCAAAAAAAAAGGAGGAAGAAATTGTTACGAAAGTTAAAAATGGAGGGTCTTGCATGGATCCCATCGGATCGACATTCCGCATTCAATTTAGTACATGGACTATGCGGTAAGCTCCTCGAGTCATCGCTCGTCGGTGCAGCACAGACTGCTTTGTCCTTTTGACGTATATTTGTTGCATCCCTGAGCTTCGTCCTCCCCGGATAGAGACTGATTTCTTCTTCCACTTTCCTATAATCTGAAGTTCCCAGTACAAAATAGCGTGTTACAACACTTCCGTTTACGTTATGTTCACTGAATTTACGCAAGAATACTCATCCTCTTATCTAAGTCGTATTTACTTATGAAAGCTACTCGATGAGATGGCCCTGCATGCATGAACCCCGGCATCGCTCTCCTTCCAGAGAAGATAAGCGACTGCATTTCACAGCCAGCCTGACGAGGATCGACAACTACTAAAGTATAACGATGCCGAGGTGATTTCAGAACTTTTCTTTTAGGGATGAGTAATAGATGATGCCAAAAACTTTTACAGGAAAAGTCCTCACGAACTTCGGCTTTGAAAACACCGGTTCTCTCGATTAATCGATAATAACTCATGAACGATCTCAAAAGCCAAAAATTTCCAGTGAAAATGATCATTGTAGTAGAGTGATTATAACGTAGATGGATGCAGCAAAGCAGCCGAGAAGCTTTTTGAGGAATCGTGTAAAAGAGAAGATATTGTGGTGGCGTACTCTAACATGGTTGCCATGTATGGCGAGAGAGGGAAAATAAGAGAAGCAATGAATTGGTGGCGAAAATGAAAGCCAGAGGATGAAAGCCGAACATGTGGGTGTATAATGCCTCGTCGGAAATCCAGCAAAGAACTTGAGGCAGGTCGAGATAATATGTAAGGACATGAAGAGAAAGCAGGTGGCACCCAACAAGGTGAGTCGCGCGAGCCTCATCGCTGCAAACTGTAGTGCGGGGGAGTTCGAGATGTGCATAAGATTTCACGAGGATGTTTCCGGCGAATGGGGCCACGACTCATGGGGGGGATAGATGGGCAGCCGTTGGTTAGGCTTCTCGAGGACATAGGGGTCGGCTTTGAATTCACTGAGAGAATGCCGGCCTGCTGGTTCAAGCTAGGTGGTTCCAGGAAAGCCTTGGCATGGCCAGAGTAAGAGGAGTTCCTAGTTAAGACTCCTTTAGAGATCGACTGATGCGATACATAGGACTGATCACATTTGATTTGGTGTCCTCTTCAGGTATCTACCACTTGTGGACGCTCTATTCTGGGCAGTTCAACTGTAAATTAGCAGTACCCAGTTAAATTCTTTTTGGGAATGTACTCGAGATGCTTACCGACAAAAGCGGTTGTTGTGAGAGGAAAACCGAAAGTGGCGGATCTTCTTTTTGCTTATCTATACAAATGAGAAAGTGTTTTGTGGGATCGAGTGAATGTTCCTCGTATAGTCACATTTTTCTTTTTCTGTACCAAAAGAGAGTACTTGCACGTTCTCCATTAGCTTTCTGGGGTGATAATCTGCAGAAGCTAACTCCTTTCATTTTGAGTTCAATTAGACTTACTAAACTAAAAGATTATAGTTTTTTCACATTGAACTGTGAATTTTGTCATTCTGTCTGAGGTTATTCGGGTTTCGGTACTTGGAATTCTCATCAAATTAAGGGTGTTTTCTTTTGGAAATCCTAGCTATTCCTAGGGAAATCTCTAATTGCTTGTATTGAAACAAGTACGGCTTCGGTCACAGTATAACGAACCATCAATCGCCCGACTTTGGAAAACAAGAATTCTGATGTGGGGAGAAACTGGATCGGACTGTAAATCTTGGAATGACTCTACAGCCTGTCCTTGGCGTCATGGAGATTAAAGGCTTTGCGTAAGTTAAAACAAATAGTTGGTCCTAGTGAAGAACATACAGAGTCCAGGATGTACGTAGTTGCTAGGGCCATGATGGCAAAGTTTTCGTGTCGAGTTGAAGTCATGATCACGCCGATGTATCCGGCGATCCTATAATGGCTCTTAAAACAGATTTCACACTCTCAAACAGAAGCAACCATGACAAAAAGAGTAAACAGCCAAAAGGAAGATTACATCCGCGACCACGCAATGACATTCCGATGCAATACCGGATTATTTAAAAAGATTGGTGAGATACGACGAGATGCAATTCAAAGGCGCGTTCAGGGCGCGCCCTCTCTAGCAATGTTTGGTGCAGAAGCAACGGTGACGAAAGCCCCGGCAATGCCCGCCTTGGAAGCCTCCGTCTGGCAAACAGCAGCGCAGTTGCTGTCCCTCACGCATGCCCCTTTGAACCGGTGGCTTTGCGACTCGCAAGTTCTCGCCTCCACCGCCATCAGCTCCATCTCTGTTCATACCGAAAAAGGAGGCGAAAGAAAAAAGGGTCCGAGTTAATCAAAATTCTCTCATGGAAAATCATCTGCAAGCAATTCAACCATGCTCAGAATCATCTGTTGTAAGTTCACTAGGCCAACATTTTAAGACGTATTATTGATTTGAACTATGAAACTGATGCATGCATAAGGGTGTTGTAGGATGAGGAAGGACCAGTTGCCACCAGCAGCAGCATCACAATGAAAGCAGCCGGAATCAATCGCTTCGATAAATCCATTTTGAGAGAATAGAGAGAGAGAGAGATGGATGAAGGATTGGGCACGGATGAAAGGCCAAGCATGAAAGGTGATTTATAGGTGAGTCAGGTGGCCGGCATGATTGCCCAAAAATCTAATCAGTTCTAAATCTTTCAATTTTGTAATTTAGTCCTAAAAATTTTGATAATTTACCAATTTAGTCTTGATCCTTTCAATTATGTCGATTCAGTTCAAAATCTTTTAAAATTTTGTTGATTTAAATCTAAACCTACTATTTGGATAATTAACCGAAAGGACTTTATTAATAATCGTCAAACAGTTCAAAACTAAATTGGCACATCGAAAGACTTATAACTAAATTGCAAGTCTTTAAAAGAATTTATGATTAAATTGACACAATTAAAATGCTTAGTACTAATTTGGCCGCCATACAATAAGTTTAGGACTTTTTGGGCAGTTTTCCTCTCTGCGGTGATAATAGAGCTCAAAAGGAAGGGTCTTGCAGGAATCCCGACAGATTCAACCGTCGAGATTTAGTTTAATTCAAGGCCCATTTAATAACCAAAAAGAAGAAAATGAGTAAGCTTGTGGAGCCACATCGCTCGTCAGGACAGCACAAGCCGCGCACTTTAGGCAGGATTGCTTTCGTCTTTTTGACGTTAACACCTTGATGTCCCCGAGCTTCGTTGTCCCCGCGTACCAACCACCAGTGCCAGCCATTGGAGCACATCACGTTCCCACGACGCTGCCACTCTTTTTATCTTCTCCCTTCTTTTCTTTTCCAAAGGATCAGCTCGCATCTTCTTTAGCATGTCCTCGTCCCGACTCTTCTCAAAAAGATCCAGCTCCCCTCGGATCCCCAGCGTCTTCACACGATGCCATCATGTTGCTAGCGACATCCAATTGATTTGCCCTGCTTTTTCGATCATCTAAAGTTCATAACTTTAGCACGACCGTTTCACATACATAATTTGTTTCATCCAGGGTCGGTTTCCCTGTATAGGTGCCTATTTTTATAACGTCCCGATCCGACGAGGGCGGAGAGTGATCATTAAGGATAGAGGGTCTGGATAAGGAGTGACTCATGATAATCTTTAGGATGGTGAATGAGGCAAGAATGAACCGAACTGTGTACCAAATATGGAAAAAATTATTTTAAAATATACACGTGAAAACTGAAATTAACTCAAGGAAGTACCTTTCGATGTAACGACAATACTTAAATTTAGACATCCAAAGTTAAGCATGCTCAATTGAGAGCAATCTCAGGATGGATGACCTCTTAAGAATGTGTCCACCTATACGCCAAAGGACAAAACCATGAGACTCGATATGGGATGGATTAAAGCAGACGATATTTCAAAAACTTCTGCTGGCGTTGATAAATGGCATGGAACTTTGAAGGAAAATACAGGAGGTTAATCGTGCCAATTATTTGACCTGAGGGAAAAAAAAATTGAGCCAATTACGAGTTCGAAAATTATAATAACCATCAAACGAAAATTTAAAGACCGAGTTGAACCAACTGATGGTTCAAGACTAGATTCCACGTCTGAAAATTCAAGGACTAATCATACCATCATCACATCATTAACTTAATCCTCGAATTATTAAGTAACTTAAGAAATGGGAATTATTATAGCTTTCTAAGAATCTCCTCTTAAAGAACATAACTAAAGGATAGTTTATAAACAAAACCCCATTCGTTTTCTTTTCTCTTTTGGTTGGGAAATTTAAGAGGTGCACGATTCAAAACACATGGAGGATGTTACACCAAAAAAGTTTTCCGTCCTGCAAACTGAGAAAATAATCTCAAAAGTTTGTTGGAACAATCATGAAAAACACGTTTGAAGAAAAATTATATGGAAATAAATTTTTTTATTTGTTTTGTAACAATCATGAAAAATACGTTGAAGAACAACGATACGGTTGCTTGCATAATTCTCGCAACATGCAATGCAGGACCTTTGATTTTCCACTACGCAAACACTAGAAATCCTTCCTTACCCAAAAAAGAAAAAAACACTAGAAATCCTTAGGAGATTGCCGTTTCACTTGATAAAGGGCGGCCGTGTGATCCTTGTCAATACATCAAACCTCGATCAGATTGCCAAGCTCAAGATAACACCAAAACAACAGCCTCAGTAATTGAGTCATCAATGCACCTCACTATAGCAGATAGTTATAAGTCACCAGACACATTTACATTCTGGCAGACCAATGAACTTACAGCTACTCTGTAGAAGACGCAAGAAATAATGGAAGGTTCAGCGCCTTCCCGATGCCACTGATTCAGCAGAGAAGAGGTACTTCACTCTTGAAAGCACTGAATCATGAGCAGGGTCATAAGTAGGGGTGTCCAAACAAAACAGGCTACCCGACCCGAAACAAGACCCGACCCGACCCGATAATTTGTGCATTTTTGGGTCAGGCCTTAGTCGGCTTCGGGTATTGTTCGTTATTATTGTTTCCGTGTTCGGGCTTGGGCTTAACATGAGCCCAAACAAGGAAACAACTAAACAAGCCAAAATAAAAACAACTGATCAAGCAAACCCTAGCCTTGCTCGCGTTCTCGTCATCTCTCGCTTCTCACTCGCGCTTCACCTTCACGGCGACGATCGGTTCTCACTCTCGCATCCTTCTCTCGCACTTCACGGCGACGCTCCACGACGTTGACCTCCCACCCGATGCCCTTAAACCCTAGACGCTAGTCGAATTTCAGAGACAAAGCTCTTCGAGACCTCAAGCGAGCTGATTTCCTCAGGGCCGCCGTTCCTCCGCCTCTCATTACTGCGCTCATTGCCATGTCTTCTCTTTGTCTCACTCTAGGTACGCCACTTGTTTCTGAAAGAACGTAATCAGCTCTCCATCCGAATAGTTGCTTGGCTTGGACTAGCTTTGTGTTCACTACTTCGTCCTTCTTAACCTAATACAGCTCCTGTCAGTAGTAGTCGCATGATGAAGTAGATGAATATAGACTTTCTTTTTCTTGTTGTCTCCTTCGTTCTTTTTTAAGCTCTGATTGCAGTTTTAGTTCATCGGATATTTTGATTTCTCTGTCTTCGTTCTCCGTTATTCAGCTTAAGTGAAACAATTAAGAAAATATTTTGTGTTTAATGTTTGTTTGTTTATGTATGATTCATTATGATTCATGGTTCTCGACATTTTGGGTCTGTCTTATAGTGCTCCAAACTGACATAACGAATACAGCTTCGTTGCCAGACCATTCCGAGGCACCGTATATCCACAAAGTGGGTGTCCCTCCAAAGCAGAACCTTCTGCAAGAATTCACAGCCACAGTGAAGGAAACTTTCTTTGCAGATGACCCGCTTCGTCAGTTTAAAGATCAACCGCGGTCAAGGAAGTTCATTATCGGCATCCAGAGTGTTTTTCCCATTCTCGAATGGGGAAGACACTACAACCTGACCAAGTTTAAGGGCGATCTGATCGCTGGACTTACTATAGCAAGCCTTTGTATTCCACAGGTAATAGTGACAGTAAATTTTAAGAGCTAGACAGATTTGCTCTTTGCACTCTAGTTCCACTTCTTATGGATTCTTTGTCTTTGTAAACTACGATATTGCGTATTCAGATCTTGCAAATTTGGATCCACAATATGGACAATGTAAGTTTTGTTCTTTTCGTTGACCTAGTGTACTTGTCAGCTTAGTCATTTTCTCTAGATATGTGATATGTCCTCCGTTGGACTACAGATAGCAGCTTTGTTCCCCCTCTTATATATGCCTTCATGGGTAGCTCGAGAGATATCGCCATAGGGCCAGTAGCTGTTGTTTCTCTCTTGCTTGGGACTCTTCTTCGGGACGAGATTGATCCGAAAAAATATCCCCATGAGTACAGACGCCTGGCATTCATGGCCACATTCTTTGCTGGCATCACCCAAGTCATGCTTGAGTTCTTCAGGTATATCACCCCCGTCGGGATTATTTGGTGTGCATTGCATTCCTTTTTCTTTTTGTTTTGAATGAGGCTGGTATGACCAGTCTGGTAAGTCATGTGATTTTTTTTCTTTTTGTCTTACTAATGGATAAAACTATTGGCATTTCTAGACTGGGTTTCTTGATCGATTTCCTATCTCATGCCGCGGTTGTTGGCTTTATGGCCGGTGCTGCCATCACCATTGGTCTTTAACAGCTCAAGGGTCTGCTGGGCATAAATCACTTCACTAAGAAGACCGATGTAGTGTCTGTAATGCGATCAGTTTGGAGTGCGGTTGATCATGGGGTATGTCAAGAAATTCAACTATTCGTTTTATCTACTAAATAGAATAACTAGCAGCATATGTTTTAAACTTTATCGTACAACTGCTTTCTCAGTGGAATTGGCAGACGATAGTGATCGGAGTGACATTCTTGGCCTTCCTTCTGCTTGCCAAATACATAGTAAGCAGTCTGTCTTGTTCTTCGTTTATGAAATCCTGACTGGATCTCTTCCTAGCCATTTATCTCAATTTCGCATTCTATTGCATCAGGGCAAAAAGAACAGGAAACTATTTTGGTTGCCTGCAATTACCCCTCTCTTACGTTTGGGAAGAACAGGAAAGAACAGGAAACATAAGTGACTTGCTTACGTTTGTGCTTTGCAATACAGTTCCTTTCTCTTCGCTCTCAATTTATCTGGAGATTGATATCTCCTAGACTAAATGGGCGTCATTATTTTAGGGAATAGACAATTGTCATGTTAGTCATAAACTTTTCTCATTATGGTATGTTCCTCGATTTATTTGCACATTCTAGAACTGAGAAACTTTTCTCATTCAGATATGCTCCTGGATTTATTTGCGCATTGTAGAACTAAAATCTCTCTCTCTAGTTTGTTGGTAGCTGCTACCTCTGGAACTGGTTTCGTTCTTGGGAGTGGAAGTGCGGTTGGCATTCCAGGGCTTTGTTGGACATGTGGCGGCACCATGATGGTCGCAGCTGCTGCAAACTCCTTGAATCGGGTAGGTATTTCCATATAGTTCTTATTGTTGTGATGATTTGCTATCTGCCTTTTTAGTAAACTGTTGAGTGCAGACTTTTTCTAGTTAATTGATGATTTAGTATGAGGCTTTTATCTCGCATCTCCTCTCAGACAAGAGCGTGTCCCTGAAAGTGGTCATTTACCATTTCATTGAAGATTCATTTTTCGAATCGTGGGTTGTATGATTCCAACAACCTCGCTTGTAGTATTTAGTGATCTTTATTGCCAACCAAGAGGGAAAGTAGTTGTCTTTAAAGAGAACATGATGTTCACTTGTCTGTCCCTGAATAATTTCTTTGGTTTACAATCATTTTTTCTTACATGGACTTGGGGTTTCTTGGTGCAGAGGAGCAGGAGAAAGAAAAGGAGAAGGCTAAAGAAGATGGTGAAAATGGAGCTAGCCAGTAGTTCAACGTTTGATGCTTTTGTGCTAAAATGAGGTCAAAATGTACGTCCAAAAAAAGCTTAGGGAAGGTGAAACTTGGCAAGATCTACTTGCAAGATGATATATTAACATGATGTACTTGTTTTTTGTACATGTTCAATCCTATGTATAGTGTATGGTATTGTGTTTAAGAATCAAACATTTGGGGCCTCAGATTTAAAATTTAAAAAGAACAAACAAAACAAAACAAAGAACCCGAAACCCGACCCAAAAAAACCCGACCCGACCCGACCCGATTGTTGAATTTATGTTCGGTTCAATCTTGTTTCGGGTCGGGTCAACCACAGGTGGGTTGTGTTTCGGGTCGGGTCGGTATCATGAAGGCCCGACCCGACCCGACCCGTTGACACCCCTAGTCATAAGGATGATCCTTTGAAGGGATCTCCAGAATAGCTGGAACTGGCTTGTTGTAGCTATCAACCAGAAACCTTATCATGTTTGCAACCTGAAAGCCAGAGATATCGTCAACAATAGGAGTATGTCACATATATTGTAATTATGGAGAGGAATAATATCCCATTTGTAATTATCATAAAATCCTATGCAGCAATAATCAGCAGATAAAGGACCAACATTGTTCCTGCAACCGGCCAGAATATTTGGATTGGACCAAAAGAAAGTTAATAATTATTGATACCCATAAGACACTCTTATTTTGTTAATGCTGAAGGCTGGATGATTAGATCAATACAAGGGCGTATGATCTTGTATGAGCGACCAACGCTCACTACTCCTGTATCTGTATAGACATTATCAGGGTTGCTGATATCTGTTTACCACGTAGAGAAATAACCAATCAAAAGCACTATCCTCCTGGTGTGAGAAACAATGCATGATTGAAGCACTTGATCCTTTATTTATCCGGAAAAGCAACCCATTTAATTCTACATTTCAAGTATGAAAAAGAACTCACATATTGACTGATCAAAACAATAGCAATATCCTCTCTTGATGTGAACTCCTTGAAGGTATCTTCAATAGCATTCACAGTCGTTTCTAAGAACCACGAAAAAACATCATTAAAGAAGCAAGCATCAGCTATCTTAGAATTCTGCGACCTGTGTTGCGTAAAGTAATAGTGCAATCAGAGAATGAAAAAGGGGTCTTAGGTTACAAGACACTAACATCACAAGAAGAAATGAGAAGCCTATCTGCATCTAAAACTAGCAAGAGACCATACCAGTTTTTAAAATTAAAGAACTTGTCATGGAACAAGCAAGCTATCCAGAAGAATTTCAAACCGTATTAAAATTAGCTAAATATTAGCAGGAAAAAAAGCAGTGCGCAAAAATAAGGGGTTATGCCACAATACTGTTGAAGAACTTGAAAAGAACAGAGATACAACAAATGAAATATTGTCATAAATTTAACTGTACAGCAAAGAATGATATGCAAGGACAGAATCATACTCGAGTCAACGATGAGATAGTTTGTCTTCCTCCTTAAGTCAACATTACCGACACCAGCCAGTAAAAACCCAGTGACAGTGTCCTACACAATAAATTTCCATCGTTCAAGAATTTTCAGATCAAAATAATCTCCAGTGAACTAGCCAGCAGTACGTTGCATTGATATGTTGTAACTAAAGTGCACACATGTACAGTGCCAAGATAAGATCTACAACAGCAAATAAAGTCTCATTTCTGATAGCCAAAGTTGCCAAGAAAAGTTCTCGTTCTATTGTTTGAATAATACATCTCAAAGCAGTTTCGATATTGTGACTCACATAGCAGACAATAGATGATTTGAGAGCAATTCTCCAGCATTTCAGAAAATGCCATTATTACATAAACTTATACACGGCTATTTCATGTCCCATTCAGCCAAAGAATGACCCATGCAAAAAAACATTGCCAAGCGTTTGAATCTCATCAAGTAAATTCTAGATTCCTGCATAAGGACATGCCGCCTCCAAGAAAGAAAACTGACTGCTCAAGATACTAGAAAAGCCAAGCCAGGCATTTCCCAAAAGTAAGCATAATTTTTAGCCAAAGGTGCCTATTTCCCTTCAACGCACTTCTTCAAATAGTATAACCATAACAAAAAAAAGGGGCCCCTCCTTCAAAATTGCCTCAAAAGATTTACTGAGAGCCAATAAGAGAATAATCCATCACTTAGAGGAACTTTTTGTGGTCCACATCGTCATCAATTCATTTCAGAATTGTTATCTGTAAATAGGATTGCAGTATATTCCCCAACGTATCTGAAATCACGACCCACGATCTCACTGCCTATGTTTCTTCAGATGATGAAGTTTCTTGGTCACATCTCTAGTCACAAGGAAGTCCTCACCCTTTGGAATCCTACATGAGGAATGATATTCAACCAGGAACACTCAGATCGTATCTATGCATCCATACCTCATCAGCAATCATGGCAACGAGCGCTGAACTTTTAGTGGCGATAGGGGTCCTTCCAGCCATTTGAAGTCGAATTAAATACTACAACCACTCGGCAGAAACTGGAGAAATTATCCAACGACTGGTTCAAATCGAAACCCTGGCAATTCTCTCTTCTGACAAACAAGACATTCAACTTTAGCATTCTCTCATTTTGCAGCGGAAGACACTTGTACATACATTTGTTTAAGTAAAGTGATGGAAGCCAAAAAAAAAAAATAAAGGCGTCTTCATACAGAGATCTCACCATTTATGTCCAGATAATTCCTAATCTGTCTTCCACCAAGGAGAATTATAGCCACTACCAGAACTCAGAAAACTGAATCCTAAATTCAGAAGATTTCCATCAAAATACCTACTTTCTTACTCTCCCTCCCTGGAATTTTCAGCAAAAACGAAGGCATTTGCACTGGAAAAGACAGAGAGATCTAAATCAACATCAGCCTATTCCTAATCAAGCAGAAGTTAATCACTAACGGTATTTCCTGGGAATTTCTCCCTTCGCGATCAATCAACGAATCATGAACCAGATCTCAGATATTGAATCCGAACCATCAAACGCATAATCGGAGCTGGAAGAGAAACATTAGCTGAAGATAATCTTAGAGCAAGTTGATCGCTTCGAACCTGTATGTAAATTGTTGAAGCTCTGAGCTCTTCCTCGACGTGGACTGATCTTTGGGAATTTGGAGGATACGAATATTTCATAAAAGTCATATTGTAAAATTTTTAAAATACATCTATGATTAAATATAAGGATTAATAATTAATTTATCGTTAAACTATTTTTTTAACACGAAAAATCCCAAATTGGTACATCTGTGATAAATACACTCTCGTTAATTTTCGTTAAATCTACCATTAAAGTGATAATTTATATGATATGTGGTAATTGATGACGTACTAGATTGAAATTTTTATCCTCTATTTAGGCAAAAGTGTATCAATTTGAAAATTTGTGATATTAACCTAATTTAATCAAGGGTAAAAGTGTCACAAGTATACCAGTTTGAGATTTTTCGTGGTAAAAAAAAATAACTTAATGTAAATTTATCATAAATGTATTAGTTTAGAAATTTTTGGTGGTTAAAAAAAGTTTGCGGTAAATTTATCACAACTATATCTATTTGAAGTTTTTCATGGTAAAAAAATTGGTTTGTGGTAAATTTGTCACAGGTATACTAGTTTGAAATTTTTATGGTATTAAATTTAATTACCTATAAAATTACATATACTCTAATTATTAATATCGTGCATTACTTTTTATAAATTATTCACAAACGAGATTAATGATGCTCAATTTATTAATGTTCTTAACAAAATGAGATTTTTTTTTTCAATTTTGTTGTATTTCCAATTAAATGCTTAGATTCACTGCACAATTGAAAAGAGATTAAGCTGAGAAATGACAAATCAACAAGCTAAATTTATTTGGTGGAGTAGGCGCCACACACGATAATTTATATCGTGCATGTGTCGGTGGCACTTGTATGCATGAGAAAGTAAATGGAGTAATTACACAAATGGTCTCTAAACTTTGATTCAATGTGCAATGTCATCTCTTAACTTTTATTTGTTCAACATGGCTTTGAACTTAAAAAGTATGTTCTAATCCTCAAATTTATAAATCTCTAAAATCATAAATAATGGACGGATAACATTCAATATTTTCATATAATTTATGGAGTATATTGAATTATTTTACCAAAAGTATAGGGACCACATTGAATAAAATTCAAAGACGACATTGTACATTGGGTTAAAGTTCAGTGTTGCATCGAACTAATTAAAAATGTAGAGATGATATTGCAAATTAAGCTTAAAATTCAAGAACTATTTGTATTATTTTTTCGAGGTAACTTGACGCATCATAAGCACATTCTACTAGCAACTGAATCAATTGTTTCTTATAGATTAGGCCGTGTGGACAAGAGACAAAGTAATTGCAGATGCTGTGTTAATGTATAGTTACGATTGGGTTTTTGGATGAACATCGTTCTAAGAATCCTAATACTTACTGTATAACAATCCAATTAATCCTAAAATTTGTCGATTTTTCTAATATTGTCCACCCAGGCACTGAAGCTGAAAATCACCTTATGTAATGATTTATGCAATTTTATTAAAATTTTCTAAGTTTCATTGTCCTATCCCTCCCCACGTTTTTTTCCCTATTCTCTACTACATT
Organism: Psidium friedrichsthalianum; assembly: GCA_019149425.1. Taxonomy (NCBI): domain Eukaryota; kingdom Viridiplantae; phylum Streptophyta; class Magnoliopsida; order Myrtales; family Myrtaceae; genus Psidium; species Psidium friedrichsthalianum. The sequence goes on along the minus strand of JAGVVM010001395.1, from coordinate 19,684 downwards.
TCTTTCTTTGCTAATCCTTAGGACTTCGCAATGGCCAGCAAAGGTTGCCTACCCACAAGCGAGAGTCAACCTTGCCCACCACCCTCTCTTGATTTGGCGAGGGTATTGCAGCCTTTGCCTTTGCGTCTGTATGACCAGGGAGGAAAAGATGAATAGTGAACAGAAAATAAAAAGAAATAAAAGGAAGAAAAAGATTTTTTTTTTTTGGTCGACAAAAATTGTCCACATCAACTTTGCACCATAATCACGGTTAGGATTGTCCACATCAATGTCCGGCCATTACCATGTAAGATTACTAGTGTTGTCTAAATACGCCCATGTATAAAATAAAAAGGCATCAAAGATTTGGAGGGCAGTCGGGTTCCTCATAAGGTGGGACGATTGGCAAGAGTTCTGAAGTTTACCCAATAGATCCCCCCCCCCCGGAAAAAGAGTATTTGCTAGCTACATTTTCAAAAATACCGCAAGAGATACAAATGAAGCTGTAGTTTAAACGAACCAGTGATGTAGATGAGTGCTTTGATTCAAGCAATATTTTTTTGCTTCAATTAGAAATGGCTGAAACCGCAGACACGATGCGGCGGCATTTCTAGCTGTACATGAACTTCCCCCCTGCTTTTGTATTACTTGTAGGACGGTAATATGATTAGCATGAACTGAAGGTGGCTATGGATCAGGTGGGTCGGATCTAGATCTAGACCCTAAACTCGACCGGTTATAATTGGTTATCAATTTTTAAAATTGAGACCATACCCTATTGTCCTGAAATTGTTTTGGAATCGATCCCTATTTTTAGGTTCGATTTTAGGGGCTCACCAAGTTTTCCTATGCAAAAATGAAAAATAAATCTTACGAGCTCATGAAACTTTCACAATTTATTGGTAGAAGCTCAATAAAAAGAGAAGTGAGACGACGAAAAGAAGGGGCATAGATCAAATTGCAGGATAGGGAGTTTACTCATAAACTATGATTTTGACAATGAACAACTAAAATTTGACAAAAAAAGATACATACTCCACAATCAATCAATTATGCATATTCGATCTACAGAAAAAGGAATATGGATTTATAATGTAAATACTCCTAGTGCTAAATTGAGCTAAACATTAAATCATATAACACCAAGAGAAAGGTAAGAATATTGAAATTTACTTGTGTCCTAGGCGACAATTGCGTGAGGCAAGCAACGATTGGCAAGCTAGCTAACAAAATATTAATCACTTCGTTTTGTTTTTTTTAAATAGCATCTAGAAACCGATTCTATAAACCCATCCGAGTGAGTCTTTACGTAGCAACGAGAACAGCATCGATTTCAACCGGTATCTCAAAAAATGGACCGATTTTCGGGACTGTTTGAACAGGAAACGTTTCCTGCCTGTTTTTTTAAATAGTCTAATCCGAGTACTGGATAAACTCGATTTGATTACACACCCCTAGCATGAACCCACTCACCACGAAATTTTGCTCTTGAGCGCCCTTTGTTGAGAATTGGAGCTTAAACTATCAGAAAGAGATTTTAAACTTCAAAAAACGACATCCATTAAAACCACCTGCGAATACATACAATTGAGATTATATTGCATCGCAATACCGAGATGCATTTAACTTGGCAAATTACACATTCAAAATGAAATCAACGGGTCCCTGAAACAGACAATGGTTTGGGGGAGGAATAGACAGCGGACCAAATATGAAAATATAGACATTTATCAGAAGTTCTTCGATAATTTCCAGCGATCAAACCATCCCAAAAGATAACAATATAACAGCGTGAATATCATTCCAAAGTGAGAGATATCATAGAATTTGCAAGCCCCGACTCCTGGAAGGTTAACTTGCTGTCATAGTCAAGACTTTCGAAGCCCCAGAAATTGCTTGCGACAAGCGAAAGGCCTACTTTCAGCCTCTTCCAGTTGAGAACAGCAAAATGAACACAGAAGCTGCGGAAAGAGTATGTGAATAACCATTTTGTCCTACAAAGTGTGTGCACTGCAAAATTCCAAGCAGAAAGTCTATGCCCAACTATCCAAGGCTTACAGCATAAACAGAAGGGTTTTCAAGGAATTATGCAAGAAATCTAGCAATTTTTTTCTATGATAATAGAAGGTCTGATCACCTGTATTGGATCGGTTCGGAGAAAATTCCGCTGGCCCCTACGTCCATTGGGAAGACGTTACTCCAACTCGGCAAAGTAGGCTCCTATCACCCTTAGGTTCTTCAGTAAGAGGTGGGTAGGCAGGTATCTTCCTCGTGAATGGCTCTTCTTCCTTGCTGGTATCAGTTTTGCAATCTTCACTTGCTGTCTTAATTGGCTCTTTTATATTTTCCAAGGAAGCTGCCAATGCCGCCTGTAGTTCCTTGTCTTCTCCTTGGGCATTTCATCTGCATCAACCCAGGCATCTCAAATTACATATATAATGGCAGGACAAAGGGCAAGCATGCACAAACACTCCGGCAGACAAAGACATACAGACAGAGCCACCGATTCTTTGGTTCTTATACATCTTAAGATGCAGCACCATATATCGAACTCAATAAGTTATACAGAAATATGACATACCCTTAAGTTTCTGTGGAGGAGTCACAGACTTTTCTCTGGGACGTTTATGTGATGAACTTACATGATGATCCTTGGGGCCACCTTCCAGAAAGAGTAGCAAATTCTGCGGTAAAATTTACTTTCTGGAATGAAAACCGCAACTATTATAATAAACTGTCTAAGTGCTTGTATACTCATGTTATATGCTGCTACAACATTAACATTCATTGTGTATCCAAATGCAAGTGTGATAGGTACCTCAAGCAAGCTCTCAGGCTGAATCATTCCAGTCCAAGACCGCATCTTTTGGCCAGTGATGGGGTCAATAACGAGCACAACAGGAATCGAGTCCAATCTGTAATAGGTGCAGACCTTCTGTCCCTCACTTGTGTCGTCATATACCTAATATAAATTAGAGTCAGCGGAACAATTTATCATTTACTATTAACTTCCTCTGCCAGTCATATATGAACACACATTAAAGAGAGTACTCTTGACAACTAATCAAAACTGAAATCTAAGATAAGAGATCTCCACTGTCAACTATTATCAAAGGCACTCCTTGTGATTGCAAGTGAAAGGGAGCACATGCGAGTACAGCTTAGATTATCACATTGAGGAAAATGAAGTGAAGGGAATGAAAATTCAAAAAGAAATTACTTGCTTCACTTGAAGGTGGGGAGGGAATTTAAAATGGGACAAAATACAATTGAAAAGCAAAAAGGGGACCTCATTTCCCTGTCAAAGCACTGTTAAGTGCTAAGTCGTTCTTTGCATGTTCAAACTATTTTATGTCATTCATTCATGTATCAGCATCGTGAAGTAGTCAACAAGTAGAATCGCTGGACACCAACATATATTTTCACAGATCTGCCCGCTTATAAAACGTGTGTGCCCTATTAAAGATAAATCCATATTCTACACTCTTACTTTCTTCAGACTAAAATTTTTCCCAATAATCTCCCATTCCAGCAAACAATGTGGAGAGGCACATTCCAGACAATAGTATCTGGCTCACTCATCTATCTACTGTCTTTTTGGCATACATCTACTGTCTACACACATACACATAAACACACAAACCAGGATTCAAAAAAGGCATAATGCCTTCAGGAAGAGTCTAGTTTATGCAATTGTTTGAAGACCAGCTAACCAGGTTCTCATACAACAATATGATAATTCCATTGAGGAATGAGGAGACAAAGGGCCAGTTTGGTAACGTTTTTGTTCCCCAGAACAAAGAAGGATTAGAAACATGTTTGGCAACGTAAATGATTTTGATTTTAATTCTGCTCTCGAGAACAGTTTTTGACCAAAATAAGAGACAAAAAAGGTTTTCTTAAAAAAGGAGAACACTTTTGAGAATTGCAAAAAAGAACAAAGTCTCAATTCTTTAAAAAGATTAAGTTCACGTGAACTTCTAAACTTTAAAAAAAATTAAAATTAGATTTGACAATTTACTAACTACTAATTTTTTAAACACATTTTTTAAAATTAAATTTAAAAATAAGCTTTAAAATTTAACAAAAAAATTTAAAAAATTTTAAAAAGGGAGAATGAAAAATATAAAAAATTCAAAAAATGCAAAAAAATTTTAAAAAGGGGGGAAATTAAAAAATGTAATTTAAAAAAAAATTTAAAATTTAAAATTTAAAAAATTTAAAAAAACATTTTAAAAAAGATGAAATATTTTTAAAAAAGAATTCTCGCCGCTTGGTTGTTTTCGAGAATAAAAGTTTTGTGCAAGTTCGCGAATAAAAATTTTGTGCAGTTACCAAACGCGTTCTGATTCTCTAAAAATCATCCAAGAAATAGAATTAGAAAATATGATCCTAATTAGAATCACTTTTTTAGATCAGAAACGTTGCCCGCAGGTCTTTCTACCAACAGAAGGCCTCAGGTAGTGTGATAAAGAAGGCAGCAACTGTATAGCATAACAAAGCACGAGGACAGGACTTGGAACAGCATAAAAAGAGCTGATCTGAAGAAAGAGTACGAACCATAATATAATCTAACATAATTTGAAGCACCACTCATGATTAAGATAACAAAAAATTGACAAAGTTGGGCCACTATAAGAGAGAATAATAAAGACCAAGCCTGAAACACACCTGCCAGAAGATAAAATTAGTGCCGATAGTTTGGGAGACAGCTTCATTTGCCCATGTATCGCGATTCAGCTTCAAAAGAAAATAAACAAAAGCAGATAAGAACCACCATTCTCATAGATTCTGGGGAGAAAAAACAATAAAGCAGAGAGAGAGAGAGAGAGAGAGAGAGAGTGTACCCTACCATATGCGAGCTGAACTCCTTGGTAGACTGCAAGTTTACTAGAAGCACTTGTCTTGTAGTGAAGCTGCTGCTTTAGCCTGTTTACATTCATATATATTAAAATCAATTAAATAAGAAACATCAAATGCTAAAAAAAAAACAAAAGCACTGGCCAATAAAGCCCTGCAACTACACATCTCCCTACATACGTTAACTTCATATCATTGACGAGAGGGAAAATTACACTCAATATCCACTATAATTTACGCTTTTCATTGCCTGTTTTTTAGAAATTGCAGTTCCTATTTGTCAAGTTCACATCTCCCTGACACTTTCCCATCTCTCTCTCTCTCTCTCTCTCTCTCTCACAACCCCAACAACACCCCCCCCCCCCGCCTCACAAGAAGAGCGTGCTTATAATATCATTTTGGTAAAAATAATTCAAGAAAAGGGGAGAGTAGGTAATTCCCTTTTTCAATGTAATGACACACTAGCAAAGTTATCTCGACAATGTGTACTTCTAAAAACAAAAGATGTGCGGTATAAACAAAACAATCTATGATGCAAACCACCATGTCTGCTAATAGAAAAGAACGAGAACCTCTTACTAGTTTGATCTCCAATCTACACTTACAATAGGAATGAATTTCAACTGCAAGATGAGCTATTCATTCTCAAAAACAAACTACTCGGCTCGATACTCTCCTAGTTATGTAATATAACGTTAAAACAGAAAACTACAAGGGAGCTAATTCCTCTTAGGCTACGTATGGTAACGATTCTGATCCAAAAATTAATTCTAATTAAAATGACTTTTTCTGATTCTGTTCTTGGATGAGTTTTGGAAAACCAGAAACGCGTTTGATAACTGCACAAAATTTATATTTTGAAAAACTGTTTTTCTTTCTAATTTTTTTCATTTAAGTCAAATAACTATGTAGTTACTTTGTAAAATTTCATCCTAAATGAAGGCTAATTTCCAATGCACACTAAAATAATTTAAAATACAATTATTTTTTTAGCTTGTCATAAATGAAACACAAATTTTAATACATGATCTTTGAAGTTCGATTGAAGCATGGGACACGTTTCCATATTAAGGACTCATTTTTTCTTTAAATGTTGCGTTGTCCAAATACATACAAACATAACAGCTAAATAACAAATTATTCACTGAAACAAAAAACCAAATTATCCTCCTTGATACGAAGTACGAGTCCTTCACTATCATTTTGCAACTTTTGTCCTAAATCCAAGTGGGTGATTGGCTCCAGCTCCACGTGTAGATGGTCACATTTTGTGACACACGGCTATGAGTATATATGTTACCATCTGCATGTTAGATCCCCTCATCTTCTGCAACATTTTTTGTAGAAGAGTGAAATATAGGAAATCTAGGAAATTTAGGTCTCAATTTATGAAAATGAGGTCAAACTAGCATAATCTAAGCTTTTTCTATTTTTAGGAAATTTCTAAATTTTTTTTGTGATTTTTTAAAAAAATTTCAATTTTTTTAAAAAATTTTATTTTTATTTTTGTTAGGTTGAGAGAAAAGTGACGAAAAAACTGAAAGGGAAAAGTGAAAGATGTGAGATTTCATTATGTTTTCTAATTGTCAAAAGTGATTCTTTTTTCAGAACCAACTTTTTTTTTTGGTTCTGAATTTTACTCTAAAACTGATTCTGATTCTCTAAAACTGATTCTCGGAACAGAATCAGAATTATTTTGGTTACCAAACATGATTCTCATTCTTTACTGTTCCAGGGAACAAAATCAGAGAATGAGAATGGTTACCATACGCAGCCTTAGCATGTGCGCTCTCCTTATCAATTGAAGATTATCAAACTTGTCTTCAAGATGGTGCTAATCATCGTGGGACCAATTCTAAAAACTTCAGATTGGAGAAAACAAAAAGGAAAATAATCAAATTCACCTAATCATTAAAAATCAATCAAAAGATCAGGACGGATTAAATTTCCAGGGGATAAAACATCAAATATATGCATGCAATGATGGGATGATGTCCTCTTGATGCACTTCTTGATGATGAAAAAGCAATGTTGATTATTATGAAGCCTCAAAACTATTTCCTTCAAAAATCACCTTGAAGGTTAATAGTGGAGCCCACATGAGCCGTCAATCGTCGATTCAAAAACCAGCCACCACCTATGCAATAGCGATCAGTCAAGCTCACCTCCGCGCAGGCAACTTTGCTGCCAATCTATTGTGGCAGCACTGAGCTCATACGGTGGTACTCTCGTTCCAGATCCCGTCAGTTCTCGATTCAAATACCAGCCGCCGCCAATGCCATAGTGATCAGTCAAGCTCACCCGAGCGCAAGCGACTTTGCTGGCAATCAATTCTGGCGGCAAGTCCGCTGAGCACATGCCGTGGGTCTTTCGTTCCAGATCCTCTCTCTCTCTCTCTCTCTCTCTCTCTCTCTCTCTCTGTATAAAAATAGGATCTAGAGTCCTCTATTCTTTTTCAAAGCTGATCCTTTGGTTAAATAAATCTGGTGAAAAAAATATTTATTTCAACCTCACATTTCTCACATTCGTGGGTCAGTTCATTTGTTTTCGGGTTCAACCTGCCAACCCCTAGAGATGTTTATTTTCAGTACCCGAAGCAAGAAGTCACTCAACCCATCCCAAACAAAGGAAACTTGCTCAAACAGACCGGTTCGGGTGTGGTTTTGGGCTCTAGATATTTTTCTTAACACCCATTTTCACAAGTTAACATAATACCACTAAATAGACTTGAGCCTCATGATCTGGAACTCAGATTCCTGTGCCAGGAAGAGCACTCTTAGTATAAGAACATGTTATACCAATTAAAATGTTTACTAATGGAATCCGGCACCTCAGTTCATAAAAATTTGCATACTTAGTTGTTCCGACATAGCCACTGTACAATCAACTACAGCATTAATCACTCAAGCACCACTTTGGCAAGTTGCAAAACACTATAACTCCAAAAGTCACAATAACTATGATATCCATAATTTTCATTCAACCTCATCAGAATACGAAACTGTGTAAGGCAATATACCAGAGAGCTTTGACATATGCACACAAGGATTTTTTCTTTTTTGAAGACCATTCAACATGAAAAGAAATTTGTACACTCCAGATAGAGTAGGAATTAATTGCACCCATGTCGCAAGAGTAAATTCAGGCCAACTACCTTCTCAAAGGATCCGTTATACATCATTAAACGGAAAGGAGGACGATACAGAGACGCAAGATTATCACGAGCATTTTCTGCAGTAGATGTTGAACCTTGATCTGGTTCCCACACCCCAGGGCGTTTCAGTTCCTCATCAAAGTTCCTAAATGCAATTAGTGAACTTGACTCATGTGACCCCATCCCCAATCCTCTGTATGGTCATCAAATTTTGCCAATAAGTAATATCACAACATAACATTCTTGCAGAACAGCCAATGGCCGCAATAGAGCAACAAAGACAGCAACATTAAGGAGAGTATACATACGGGTATAATACCGCATCATCATAGAGGACCTCTCTCCTAACAGGTAAAGGAGGACGCACTTCATCCCCATCATGCTGTCCAGTGTTTTCATTACCATTGTCATTCCTTGATACCCTGAGGAAACACATAGAAGTAAGAAGAACTCAAGAGGCAATAGCATGATAATTTACAGAAAACGCAGCAAAATACCCGGCATTTTCATCTACCCAAACAGCATTTCCACCATCTACTGGGGAAGGATTGGACTGTCCCCCAATACCACTGCCTTCATTGCCTACATAAAATAGTTGAATGGCTTCCTCAAGCTTCCAACTTGTTGCCTGATGAAATGTAACTCATCAGAATTCGAAAATCTTGTTTTTTCACAGATGAAGTATTGTATACACACCAAAAAAAGGAAATAATAGCAATAAAAGAGCAATTCACTGCTGATACATATATCACCAAACAATTGGAATGCAACTACCATAAGGATAAGCACAGACCTTTTCATATTAAACCCTTTAATTTTACGGAATGGACATGAAATAGCAAGGATATGACCACTGAAACAAACCCGGGGGGGGGGGGGGCGCGCAGACAAAATTAAATGGAAGTCTCAGGGCCACTGGTCGGCTACTTAATATCAAAATTTCTTTGCAATACCACCTGAAAGCTTCAGAAAACTTAAGATGCTCATATCTAACATTGGTTATAGACAAGATCTAGCATTCAGAAGACAAAAGACTCCTTGTAATGCAACCAGCCTGCGTGTGCACAAGAACTAACAACAAAACAAAGATTCGACCATCATGATAGCTTCAATCAAAGGGAACTGTACGGCCATATTAAGGGTCTGACTTCTTCCCTAGCTTCATCAATACACAAGGCATTGAAACTGCAAAACCCAAAATAAAGGTTGACTTTTTCCTCGCGAAAACATAAATCGGTGGACAAGCAAAACGCTATCATAACAAGCACCAAACACCTCGGTAAATCAACTACAGATCAAGCGTTCATATCCCTTATAATCCCTATAACCAGTGACAAGTAATCAATCATCCTACCGACTGTCCCAACTGAAAACCAAGACAAGAAACCAAACGAAACTTCCCCTACATCTTTCCATGTGCATCAAGCGAGGTCAGAGGCCATGCCCACACCAGTAGCTCAGCTATTTTACATTGTAACGTCTCTGCGAATCAATGCATGTGAGAAGCGAGTGTACACAAGAGGGACAGACAGTTGGGAACCTGCAAGAACTGGCGAGCGGTATCGGCGGTTTGACCGACGGCGATCTCCAAGAAGGAAGAGATCATGCTCTGCTCATCGGCCGGTGACAGCACGCTCTCCATCTTCCCCCCCTCTCCTTCGCCGTCACTGAGCGACGAAACCCTAGATTGCCCTTCGATCACGACACGACAAGAAGGCGATCCTTCGGAGACGAGCTCTAATTAGAGAGGGAAGACCAGCTGAATCTGAGCTTCCATGCCTAGCGAACGGCGCTGAGAGGAAGGGAGCGAAGGGACTCTCAGCAGTCGCCGTACCAGAGCCGCGCGTGCAGCGTCTTCGGATTTCCCGTTACCCTTTCGACGAGTGTAACGGTGGATTGACCTTTTTGTCCTTATGACCGAGATCGGCTCCTAAATGGTAATTCCCCGCCTGGCGCGAGTGGCAATCTTTGCAATTTGATTCGATAAGTGAGGGTGTTATGGGCACACACTGATAGGGGACGGAAATTAAAAACGATGAGAATTTTGTGGGGGGAAAACAAAATTAGAATTTGAAGTTTTCGTTCAAAAATATCACAAAATACGCATTGAAAATTAAAATATCTGTCAACATAATCTTCAGGAATCTAATTATCAGGATACAAATCATGTTAAAACATTGCAATGAGCTGTGCAGTCCTGACAAGATTGATTAGGCACAGTCCATTAGGACCAGGTCGTGCTACACTTTGAATTTGGGTAGTTATAGGCTTATAGCTGCGCAATTCTGATTATGTTTAGAGACAATTAGGTACGATAATTCTGACAACTTCACATTTTAATTAGTACAAAAAATGAACTACATTTTTACGACGCAAACCTGTGTTTTTGGGCAATTATCAAGTGAAAAAAACAAAGCAGACAGACATACAAATTGTAATTGAAATTTCGAGATGCTCGAACCGCGAACTAAAGTTCACATATAGAAGAAGAAAGTTGTTGTGTAGTTCAAGTTTTACTTACGTATTGCATTTTTATATTTCGGATATCCCTTTATATTTGAATTAACTAGTGCAAATCCTTATTTAGAAATAAAAACTGTACCGTTCATGCTTTTTGTGGTGATCTTTATATAATATTCTTAGTCTATCATATGAAATGTTTCATTTCCTGAATTCAGAAAAATATGAAGAGAATACCTTAATTACTGTTAATTAATCTTGTTTAGTAGAAGAACAGTACGCGACGAGTCAAAGAAATAAATTCCACGCCGGCTTGGGATTTGGTGCGGACGTCGGAATCAGGCTTGGAAGCTCATTTTGGCTCTCCGAAACCTCAGGTACGGTCTCAGGCTTGGAACAACTCTCTCTCTCTCTCTCTCTCTCTCTCTCAAATAGCAGAAGCAAACGGGCAGCAACGAAGCTCAACGTTCATCCGCAACTGGGATTTAATCAGACGGGAAATCGAATCTCTTTGATGTCGATGATGACTTTTAAGCTGATCCTGCCGTCGCCTCTCTTCTTCGCAGTCGTCGGAGCTTGGGCTGTTGGCGGAGGGGAGGGTTTAGGGTTTTATCGGGTGAAAGTGAAGTGGGAGAAATGGTGGGTAGGGTTCCGGTGGAATACGATCTCGGAGCGGCGAGTTCCTTCGTTGGAGCCTCTTCGCTCCACGATCTCAATACCGTGGACGACATTGGGGGAGTCAGTCGAGACGCCGTGACTGAGGATAGCTTGGACAACGACGACGATTCCGCTGCCGTTGTGAGCTAATCACCTGTATTGTTGATGCCTGTGTTCTGACTGATTTTGGAGACGAGTGTGAGAATTTTCCTTCTTTTTTTCTTTTCGGTAAATGAATTCATTGTGCATGCAGGAATGTATACATGATTCGTACCGGGCTTCTTTGCCAATTCATGGCGTTGGAGCTGAAGAAGACCGCTCAAGCCTCGAGGACGTTGGTCCGTCGAGGAGTTCCTACGACGTCTTGACCATCGATGGTGATTTGTTTGTCTATCTGTGTTGCGATCAGTTTTGTGTTGCAGTTAGGGAGGATTTAGACGTTGCTTTCTATTATCATCGGAGTCTGGTGGAGTATATTTTTTTGGCCTGAGCTCATCGTTGGTTGATTGTTGAACTAGATGTTTCACCTATTGAATCCTCGAGGGCAAGATTTCTGCAAATTATTGTGGATCATTTCATTAGTGATCATGTGGTTGAAGTATCGGAACCTGAGCCTGACTACTCTGCTCAATCTGGGCAAGGCCAGCTGAACAAAAGAAAGTCAAGAGAAGTCCAACTTGAGGGTGACCCAAGAGTTGCATTGCCTCTGATGTATGTGGCGAATATGTACGAGACTTTAGTTGGCGACGTGAATTTAAGGCTTACTTCATTGAATGGTATCCGGGAGAAGACTATTGGAGTAGCTCTTGAAGCGGCTGGTGGTTTATACAGGAGGCTGGCCAAAAAATTTCCTAAAAAAGGTATCATCTTTTTCATCCAATGATAATGGTTTTGATTTCATCTGCAGAGGATTATTTAATGGCTGTTCCTTGGAAATATTTGGCTGAAGTCTGTATTTGTGAATAATTGTGCAGTGAGACAGTCTTTCTCATTTTGTTTTCCAATGGTAGAATGGCATGCTATTCACTTACCAGTCATTACTAGGGGTGTAACCAACCTGAGTCAGGCTACACAGTGCCCAGCTTGAGCCCAACTTGATTTGTATGCCCAGTGGTGGAATCTTTACTTGAGCTTAATCGAGTATTGTATGCCCGAGCCTAACTTGGCAAGGAAGTTGAAATGCTTGAGCTTGTCTCTGTCCTAGCCAATTTTACGAATGAAATTCAAGTTTTGTAAGATCAACCATGGCAAATTACCTACAATTAAATTTGCAACAAATAGAATATGTATAAAAAATTTTTTGAAGATGCTAGATGACCTATAAGGGTGCGCCTGTGGCCCTAAGAATCTTGATTCCACAGAAAACTTTGGTTTTAAAAGGGGAAAAGCTTTCTAATGAGATAAAGGGCCTAGCCCTAATCATTATAAGGCACCAATGGACAATAAACGGACAAGAAAGTGAAGGTCTATGTGTTTTGTTTCAATGAATAAGAGAGCCAATTAGCACATGAACTAATCCCTTCTTTCATCTTCAACAATCTGTCAAAACAGGGTAGAGGCTGGTCTCTCTTATTGTAATTAGCATGTGAACTAATCGTTTCTTTTATCTTCAACAATCTGTCAAAACAGGGTAGGGGCTGGTCTCTCTTATTGTAGTTAGCACATTAACCAATCCCTTCTTTCATCTTCAACAATCTGTTAAAACAGGGTAGAGACTGGTCATATATGAGAGACGGACAGACAGACAAAGTGTCAAACAATAAAGGGGTAAGCTGGTCAGGCCAGTTCAGGGAGGTCCTGATTAGTCATTTGCACAGGACATGGGAAAAATATATTAGAAAAATTAATTACTGTTGTGTGCTGATTGAGTCAAGTAACCAGACATGATAAGCCACTTGAGTTCCTCGAACTTCTTTTGGCTGAAAAGACGGAGTCAACTTCAGGATACACTAGTCGAGCTTAGAATAGCTCACGGATGACTTGACTTTCCCTAGTTATTTTAGTGTTGCGAAAGAAGATGCCTAATCGCTGATAATCACCTTTGTTTGTGTGTTAGCACCTCACCCATGTACAAAAGCCATCTTGTTTGTACAGTCAAATCTTAGTTGTTATTGCTTTCATGATGGACAGGTCCCTGCACATTTAGGAGAAGAGAGTTGGCTACTTCTGTTGAAACACGAATGAGATTTCCTGAATTAGTGATACAGGAAGAGAAGCGGGTTCGCTTTGTAGTAGTTAATGGTCTGGACATTGTCGAGAAACCAGATAGTATGTCAATTGCCGATGCTGAATGGTAAGCTACATCCTTATTGACCTTACTAGTATAATATAAGAGTTTTTCATTCCATTATAGTCTTCTATTTCTATGTAGATGTTTCAATGCACGGAGCTAGCTCTGCTTTGTTGATAGCCTTCTTCTTGTCCTTTGTCCAGATTATTCCAAGTTTTCTGCCTCTCTTATGTAAGGGAACTAGTCAATAAACCTGGGAATCAAACTTAATATTTCTACAGAAAATAATTTATTATTAGTATACAACTGATTATATACAGAGGTCTCACTACAATTAGAATAATAGAAACTTCACATAGTATCGTCTCACATATGCATACTTCTCTGATAGTTTTTATGATCAAATCTATAAGTTAAGCATTAAAAATTGATTAGTTATGATGTTTATGCTCGAACGATAGCAAGTTTTTGTTAAAATGTTCATCTGAATTTTACGCTTCATTTGTTTCATGGAAAATGATCATTTGGAAAATATTTTCCTAAAAATGATTGCTTGTATCGGTTACAAAGATGAATAAATAAAAGATATTTTCGTCGTCCACAAAATTATTTAGGAATAAATTGTTATTAATTGACTAATTTTTTTAAGCGATACAATTGATCATTTTTAGAAAAATATTTTTCAGATCGTTCGCTTTCTGCGAAACAAACGGAGCACTAGTGCTGTAAACCTTTTCTGAAAATATGCAACTTATGAACTTGGAGTGTTGGACTTTCAGTCTTAGCCATTTTGAGGCGTGCCTTTGCATTAAGAAGATGTCCATTGGTTACTATTCTTGTATTGTAACTGGGGATGACCCTGTCTAGTTTGAGTCACAGCCTTACTAAAACATGCCCTTACAATTAATGATACTGACATTTGAGCAATAAATCAACATATTGACTATGTTCAAAAGGATATTCATGTGTTATTAGAATGAAAATAATTGTGCCAAATAAAAGCTTTATCAAATTTGCATATACTTATATTGCAGAAATAGAAACTCTTCTCTATGCTTGTGCTTTCAATTATATGTAGGCGGATGGCATTTTTAACATTGATTTTTCGCTTCTTTATTCTACCATATAGACTCTTCCTTATGTGAAGCATAATAGTTTAATAGCATGATAACTTCTTGAGCCACTTTCATGCGCTACCAATCATGAATTTCCAAATACATTAGCAGCTTTTCCTTTGATACCCAGAAGTCTTGCTATTTTTGTAATGAACTCAGCTTCTTCTTTTAGTGTTCCAGCACTTCCTTTACAGTCTATTGACATATTTCGCAGTAACTTGTATTGTGCTGCTTATGTTCTTCTCCCTTATCTGCCTTTTTTTTTTTTTTCAGGTTTAAACGACTGACTGGTCGAAATGAAGTCGCTATCTCTCCTCGTGACTATAAGTTCTATTCACCAAGACACAAGTATAGGCGCATTGCGTCCAATTCTGTTTCCACTATTTCTGCTCTGCCTGTAAGCCTTATGACTCACGAAAAGCTCTTTCAGAGAACATGCATTGTACACTCTGATTTGCTCTGCATTCCAGGCAATGATAAGGACCTAACAACATGCCCAGCCTAAAAAATTCTAAGATTAATGACCAGTCTTATTTGATAGCATTACATTGAAATCATGTTTCCTTCTGTCTTTCCTTTCTTTCTTCTTGTCATTGCTGTGCATCTGGGCTTGTATATTTGTGTAGCTGCAGTTGCTCATATGTTTTGTGATTTTTTTTTTTTTTTGCTCTAAATTTTGTTGTTTGATTGGTTTGAAGATTGAGCTAAATTGCTGATCTTCTATTGCAGTCATATCTGGAAGAGATTCTTCAGCCATGTCCCCTGCCGAAGATGGGTATCGCTCCATTGGTGAAGTAAGAATTCTCTCTCTCTGCGTCTATACTTGTGTCTTGGTGAATAGAACTTATAGTCACGAGGAGAGATAGCGACTTCATTTCGACCAGTCAGTCGTTTAAACCTGAAAAAAAAAAAAAAGGCAGATAAGGGAGAAGAACATAAGCAGCACAATACAAGTTACTGCGAAATATGTCAATAGACTGTAAAGGAAGTGCTGGAACACTAAAGAAGAAGCTGAGTTCATTACAAAAATAGCAAGACTTCTGGTATCAAAGGAAAAGCTGCTAATGTATTTGGAAATTCATGATTGGTAGCGCATGAAAGTGGCTCAAGAAGTTATCATGCTATTAAACTATTATGCTTCACATAAGGAAGAGTCTATATGGTAGAATAAAGAAGCGAAAATCAATGTTAAAAATGCCATCCGCCTACATATAATTGAAAGCACAAGCATAGAGAAGAGTTTCTATTTCTGCAATATAAGTATATGCAAATTTTGATAAAGCTTTTATTTGGCACAATTATTTTCATTCTAATAACACATGAATATCCTTTTGAACATAGTCAATATGTTGATTTATTGCTCAAATGTCAGTATCATTAATTGTAAGGGCATGTTTCTGTGACTCAAAACTAGACAGGGTCATCCCCAGTTACAATACAAGAATAGTAACCAATGGACATCTTCTTAATGCAAAGGCACGCCTCAAAATGGCTAAGACTGAAAGTCCAACACTCCAAGTTCATAAGTTGCATATTTTCAGAAAAGGTTTACAGCACTAGTGCTCCGTTTGTTTCGCAGAAAGCGAACGATCTGAAAAATATTTTCTAAAAATGATCAATTGTATCGCTTAAAAAAAGTCAATTAATAACAATTTATTCCTAAATAATTTTGTGGACGACGAAAATATCTTTTATTTATTCATCTTTGTAACCGATACAAGCAATCATTTTTAGGAAAATATTTTCCAAATGATCATTTTCCATGAAACAAATGAAGCGTAAAATTCAGATGAACATTTTAACAAAACTTGCTATCGTTCGAGCATAAACATCATAACTAATCAATTTTTAATGCTTAACTTATAGATTTGATCATAAAAACTATCAGAGAAGTATGCATATGTGAGACGATACTATGTGAAGTTTCTATTATTCTAATTGTAGTGAGACCTCTGTATATAATCAGTTGTATACTAATAATAAATTATTTTCTGTAGAAATATTAAGTTTGATTCCCAGGTTTATTGACTAGTTCCCTTACATAAGAGAGGCAGAAAACTTGGAATAATCTGGACAAAGGACAAGAAGAAGGCTATCAACAAAGCAGAGCTAGCTCCGTGCATTGAAACATCTACATAGAAATAGAAGACTATAATGGAATGAAAAACTCTTATATTATACTAGTAAGGTCAATAAGGATGTAGCTTACCATTCAGCATCGGCAATTGACATACTATCTGGTTTCTCGACAATGTCCAGACCATTAACTACTACAAAGCGAACCCGCTTCTCTTCCTGTATCACTAATTCAGGAAATCTCATTCGTGTTTCAACAGAAGTAGCCAACTCTCTTCTCCTAAATGTGCAGGGACCTGTCCATCATGAAAGCAATAACAACTAAGATTTGACTGTACAAACAAGATGGCTTTTGTACATGGGTGAGGTGCTAACACACAAACAAAGGTGATTATCAGCGATTAGGCATCTTCTTTCGCAACACTAAAATAACTAGGAAAGTCAAGTCATCCGTGAGCTATTCTAAGCTCGACTAGTGTATCCTGAAGTTGACTCCGTCTTTTCAGCCAAAAGAATTCGAGGAACTCAAGTGGCTTATCATGTCTGGTTACTTGACTCAATCAGCACACAACAGTAATTAATTTTTCTAATATATTTTTCCATGTCCTGTGCAAATGACTAATCAGGACCTCCCTGAATGGCCTGACCAGCTTACCCCTTTATTGTTTGACACTTTGTCTGTCTGTCCGTCTCTCATATATGACCAGTCTCTACCCTGTTTTAACAGATTGTTGAAGATGAAAGAAGGGATTGGTTAATGTGCTAACTACAATAAGAGAGACCAGCCCCTACCCGTTTTGACAGATTGTTGAAGATAAAAGAAACGATTAGTTCACATGCTAATTACAATAAGAGAGACCAGCCTCTACCCTGTTTTGACAGATTGTTGAAGATGAAAGAAGGGATTAGTTCATGTGCTAATTGGCTCTCTTATTCATTGAAACAAAACACATAGACCTTCACTTTCTTGTCCGTTTATTGTCCATTGGTGCCTTATAATGATTAGGGCTAGGCCCTTTATCTCATTAGAAAGCTTTTCCCCTTTTAAAACCAAAGTTTCTGTGGAATCAAGATTCTTAGGGCCACAGGCGCACCCTTATAGGTCATCTAGCATCTTCAAAAATTTTTTATACATATTCTATTTGTTGCAAATTTAATTGTAGGTAATTTGCCATGGTTGATCTTACAAAACTTGAATTTCATTCGTAAAATTGGCTAGGACAGAGACAAGCTCAAGCATTTCAACTTCCTTGCCAAGTTAGGCTCGGGCATACAATACTCGATTAAGCTCAAGTAAAGATTCCACCACTGGGCATACAAATCAAGTTGGGCTCAAGCTGGGCACTGTGTAGCCTGACTCAGGTTGGTTACACCCCTAGTAATGACTGGTAAGTGAATAGCATGCCATTCTACCATTGGAAAACAAAACGAGAAAGACTGTCTCACTGCACAATTATTCACAAATACAGACTTCAGCCAAATATTTCCAAGGAACAGCCATTAAATAATCCTCTGCAGATGAAATCAAAACCATTATCATTGGATGAAAAAGATGATACCTTTTTTAGGAAATTTTTGGCCAGCCTCTGTATAAACACCAGCCGCTTCAAGAGCTACTCCAATAGTCTTCTCCCGGATACCATTCAATGAAGTAAGCCTTAAATTCACGTCGCCAACTAAAGTCTCGTACATATTCGCCACATACATCAGAGGCAATGCAAATCTTGGGTCACCCTCAAGTTGGATTCTCTTGACTTTCTTTTGTTCAGCTGGCCTTGCCCAGATTGAGCAGAGTAGTCAGGCTCAGGTTCCGATACTTCAACCACATGATCACTAATGAAATGATCCACAATAATTTGCAGAAATCTTGCCCTCGAGGATTCAATAGGTGAAACATCTAGTTCAACAATCAACCAACGATGAGCTCAGGCCAAAAATATACTCCACCAGACTCCGATGATAATAGAAAGCAACGTCTAAATCCTCCCTAACTGCAACACAAAACTGATCGCAACACAGATAGACAAACAAATCACCATCGATGGTCAAGACGTCGTAGGAACTCCTCGACGGACCAACGTCCTCGAGGCTTGAGCGGTCTTCTTCAGCTCCAACGCCATGAATTGGCAAAGAAGCCCGGTACGAATCATGTATACATTCCTGCATGCACAATGAATTCATTTACCGAAAAAAAAAAAAGAAGGAAAATTCTCACACTCGTCTCCAAAATCAGTCAGAACACAGGCATCAACAATACAGGTGATTAGCTCACAACGGCAGCGGAATCGTCGTCGTTGTCCAAGCTATCCTCAGTCACGGCGTCTCGACTGACTCCCCCAATGTCGTCCACGGTATTGAGATCGTGGAGCGAAGAGGCTCCAACGAAGGAACTCGCCGCTCCGAGATCGTATTCCACCGGAACCCTACCCACCATTTCTCCCACTTCACTTTCACCCGATAAAACCCTAAACCCTCCCCTCCGCCAACAGCCCAAGCTCCGACGACTGCGAAGAAGAGAGGCGACGGCAGGATCAGCTTAAAAGTCATCATCGACATCAAAGAGATTCGATTTCCCGTCTGATTAAATCCCAGTTGCGGATGAACGTTGAGCTTCGTTGCTGCCCGTTTGCTTCTGCTATTTGAGAGAGAGAGAGAGAGAGAGAGGAGAGAGGTTGTTCCAAGCCTGAGACCGTACCTGAGGTTTCGGAGAGCCAAAATGAGCTTCCAAGCCTGATTCCGACGTCCGCACCAAATCCCAAGCCGGCGTGGAATTTATTTCTTTGACTCGTCGCGTACTGTTCTTCTACTAAACAAGATTAATTAACAGTAATTAAGGTATTCTCTTCATATTTTTCTGAATTCAGGAAATGAAAACATTCATATGATAGACTAAGAATATTATATAAAGATCACCACAAAAAGCATGAACGGTACAGTTTTTATTTCTAAATAAGGATTTGCACTAGTTAATTCAAATATAAAGGGATATCCGAAATATAAAAATGCAATACGTAAGTAAAACTTGAACTACACAACAACTTTCTTCTTCTATATGTGAACTTTAGTTCGCGGTTCGAGCATCTCGAAATTTCAATTACAATGTTTGTATGTCTGTCTGCTTTGTTGTTTTCACTGATAATTGCCCAAAAAACC